>JAQFXU010001349.1:0-30250 GCA_034693705.1 Spatulosminthurus flaviceps | reverse complement strand
GTCATTGCAATTCTGTTGAATGATGAGCTCTTCGATGAAAAATGATTATTCATATATATGATGGTTAATTAAATTCACACATCATACATGTTTTTTACACCGTTTCTGTACATTGTGTTTCTCACACAATGAAAGGAATTCAATTTATTTTTTTTACTATTTTTATGCTACCACAAAATGCAGGCCATGGACTGGGATTTGAAGAAAAAAACGTGTTCAGTGATTATACTGGTACTTACACAATAAAATTTATTCTCAATTTTAGAGGCTAAGTTGCATACATGAAAGTAAGTCAAATCAGTATAGATAAACCATTGAGCACAATTAATCTAATAATATAATAATTTGTAGGTGAAATCATTTGAACCATTTGATTATACCAATTAGTTGATTTTTTAAAGCGCCATAAACTTACGAAGACCACATGTATAGCGTAATTTTATTAAATTCGCTTTAATCTGTAAGTAATGGTGTGCTTTACACTTATTTACAAGACATAACTCGCTTAAACATCGCCCACTCCATTTTATGCTAGACGGGCTAAATTTATACGTAAACAAAACTATATATAGGTAATCAGAAATTGTGCACACTGTTCCTTACAGAGGCCTGCAATCATATTTACGACGTTAAATAATGATTTTAGATTTCTTCTCACATAACAATCATTAAAAACATCATTCATACCACAAATTACTTATTATTAGCCTTGAATAATTTTATAAATATATGCCTACAAACTAAGTATACTTTTCTGACTAATATTTACAATACAATCTAGTCTAAAATTTCAGCAATAGCAAAGATAATCTTGTAAAGCTTATACAATATTCGAGGAATATTCACATGCACAATCCATTCAGTGTAACAGCATATGAATTTGAATTTTTGTAATAATTATTTTAGATTTTCTTAGAATTCACTGGCTAATATTTTGACACCATTCCTTTAGAATGCTTTCGAACTTACTTCCATGAAGACACAACTATTATCTAAATCTGGTAGCAAAACTGATGATTGAAATCGGTAGAAATATATTGAATAGACATACAAGCTGTTAACTTTCATCTTAAATTTTTTTGAATTGCCAACTCTTACACATTTGTAATTCTTCCACTACATTCAAACACAATATCAAATGTCATTCTTAATATTACAAATTATTTTAGTTTCGTCAGAACATTTTTCTGTATTCAGTATTTACATAGAGTGTGATATACTTATTTGGATGCGAGGTTATAAAGACACTAAAGCAAAGGTTAGGATCTCATTAAAAAAATTAAAAACTATTTCAAGTGAAAAATGTTTCAATTTACTTGCATAGTCTCAAGTCTGATTGCAATATCATTTGTTGAAAATTGTGTCGAAGGTCGTAGTATACATACATATTCATGCTTATTCAAAACATTTATTTGTGCTTGATTTTAGAAAATTAAAAATGTTACAAAACCTTGTGCTATTACTATTTTATTTTTGTAGTATTAATACTTACTGGTCAGGAATATTGTTGAACGTGCAGAAATTTAAATGCATTGAGTAAATTGTACGGAAACCTACAGTTAAGTTGCTTATCATTACATGCTCCACATACATGTAAATATACGAATATTGGAAACCGACACTAACGGAAAATGGAGTAAATCTCAAATTCCCTTAACACAGTTAATTTTTCATTTCGGTCAATTAGAAACAACATTAACTTCCACTCATTAATTCTTGCCGTGTAGCTAACTATAATAAACCCCGTTAAAACAACTCTTCATTGAAGTATTCAAACTTTTCATCGGAGAACAACCTTCGCGGAGTTATAATGTAGCCCTTTTCGTAAACAAAAAGGTCAGTAAGTATTTTATAGTGTTGTACTTATAGGGAGTCTTGAATTACAAGTTAACTTTAATAATGTTTTATTTATATAGGGTAAAATTGATTTGTCCAGGTTTGTGTACTGTCCTTCCCATTTTGTTTTGATTCCAAATTTGCAAGAGATTTAAAGCTCGTTTGCCGATTTTACAAGTGGTTTGCGGCCAGTTTGGTACTTAGAAAGTACCACACCGACATTTGAAAGCTATTTTCTTATTGAAACCAAAGGTACTGTACTCCCAAACATCTTTCTTACTGGTTTTAGTTCTATAAGTATATTCTGGCCTGATAAGTACAGAATTATTTGTTAAGAAGTTAGCATAACTGATTTGGTGGTTTCTTATCCTGTCCGATTACTTAATCTGGGACTGCTTTCGACGGAGAAACCTGAGTACTAAATAGCTGAGGTGAAGTTAATTTATTAGTATTTGCAAATACCTGGACTGAATGATGCCTTTTACTTTTCCAAAACCTTCTAGAAATTTTCTGAAGCAAACCTGAACGAGTTTTTCATACTTTACATATATCTAAAAGTGAGATCGTAAACTTACCTCATGTATCTAAGTTTATCCTTTCTCAATCTCAATAGCCCGGTTATATATTGTATAATATTTGCAGTGTCTACATGACATAATCTTACAAGTTACCATAGCATATGCTTTGTTCTACACCATTACCGCTATTTAACTGTCTTCAAATTTATCTCAGCTCAAAATGAAAGAACTCCGAGCCAACTAATAGTTAACAAATCAATTTGCCTAATGCTCGTACACGTTCAAAATTAATCATAACATTCTTACAATAAATAATATTGTTTCCAATATCATTAACTATCATTTTTTAGTATTCTTTTCCAAAACTACCACCATAGATCTGGCATTATGCATCTGGATTTAAGCAGTAATTATTATTATTATATTCACTGATTTCAAAGCCAATAAGTTGATCCACATTTTGACATATTTTGGAAGCAAAATGGATTTTAGTATGCACATGATGTTAAATATAAAAATTCATACACTAGGTTCAGTATTTATAAACAAAAATTTCATTTTTGGACCACAAAATTTCTAAACAGACCTAAAAGTACAAAAAAATTAACACATGTACTTCTGCGTTAAGTTTGCAAAACCTGGTTGAATTGAAACGCCAATTTCGCAACACAACTGAAGTAGTCATACTAAAATCAAATTGATCCCCTTAATAAATCCAAAGCACTCAAACCGGAGGATTTAAGTTGTAAAAGGCTTATGATTCTTGAGAACTGAGAAAGAAATACAGCTCCCTTCAGCTCTTATTTGAATACTGGAAAGATAAGGTCGACATTGTAATTATTCCTGAAAGAGAAGCTTTACAGTAACAAAATTTCGGTTCTTTGTTGCATTGTTGCCCTTCAAAAAATGATAGCTTTTGGAAAATCATCATCCGAATGTCTAATGAAGCATCACATTGACATCATAAACATGAGCAGCAGTACAATTAGCTGGCATTTTACATTACATAATGGTTATCATCAATATCAGTACTATACGAAACTTTGAAAAACCTCATTGCACCTCACAATCACAAGAACATTTTAACTTCAAATTCATCATTCACATTCACTGCATCAGTACCACTATCGTTCTAACATCAAACCACAACCTAATTGCCAGAGTAATCCACCATTCAATGCACTATAGAACCACAGAATTTCAATTCTTAACTTACTACCTCACTAGCTGCAAAACGTTCACTTCCATATAAAGTAGTAATTTTAGCATCAAATGAAAATACCAAAAATTACACTGTCTAGTTGCAATCTACAAAACTTGAAATATATTACAAACAAATTCTATTGCTATCGTAAATTAATAACTTGCATAAATACGACAATCTATGATGGTCAATATATTGATTAGGATTAACATTTATACATTACAATTGTAGACTTGCTTGTCAAAAATGCTCGGTTCAGTTAATTCTACAACACTAAAATAATTAGACTAAAAACGTTGGGTTAGCCATACCTGGAGTTATAACTACCATTGAATAAATTCTTGCGACTAAAGGAAGAGGAATACGTAAATATATATATAGATACACAAAGTTTTACACATGCTCACAGTTTACTAATAAAAATGAATCGTATAACTCGTAAACAACTGCAACTAAATATGCCGTTTTCATCAAAAATATCTTTCGCCATTGATTAATATTATTGTAGCATACAATAATAATCTCGTATTGAATTCGATTATAATATGCATCAAGTCCAATAATTTCTAACCTGCATCCACGCAGGGGATTAACAGCAGCAATAAAAAGAGGTAGTATCATTTCATTTTTTACATGAGAAGAAAAGATTTGCTTGAAACCATATCTGCTAATAACAGTTCCTTGTTTAATTAAAATACAGTTACGGTAGACTTGGCAATTTCGAAGTATTTAAATGATTTTCGATTGCCTAGTGTTTTGGACTTGGGTTCTTGCTCCCAGAAGGACTCTTCTTCTCTTCCTTTACTTGAGCAGGCGGGACAACGCCTACGATTTCAGCATATTCCGTTTTGTCGTCGCTACCGCGTACTACAACAGGTTGGACTCTACCTTCAACTCCCTCACGAGCCAGGTCTAACTCTGCATAAACTATGTCGTCAGGCTTTTTCTCGTCATTAACCACTTGGTTATCCTTATCCTTGTCCTACACAACAAATATATTTTAAAGAAAGTTTTCAATAGGCGAGAATATATATTAAATTCCAATGCAAGAAAGCCATGAAACAAACCTTGTTAGCTTCTTCATCAATTGGAGCTGTCTTATCCTTCTTCTTGGCCAACAAATTCTCATATAATGCACTCAACCTGGAGGAAAAGGTTGGTTTCTCTTCACCAGCTCCTTTATTGCTGTCGGCATCACCTCCCATTCTGCATTAGAAACTGGCAATTAATTACCCGAAATTTCACATTACATTTTTAGATAAAACAAATTGTCAAGTTTAATTACTTACCTCTCCTTTTCCGAAGAAGTTCCGTCATCTCCTAGTAAATAAAAGAACAGAGGTAAGTTGTTATTATGTATACATCTTATAAATAAGTAATGAAAACTACGCCATGAACTGTGTTACCAAAAATCATCATCAAAAGATGTAACGTTCAATTTTTTAAAAAACAATTGACACAAAATCCTACTTACTTTTGACGCATCAGTTTGCAATTTAGCACTAGAATGCACCAGCAATATTACAGAGTTGCTCTGATCAAATGTAATTCGAAGAAAGAAAGAGAGATGAGAAAACAACAAATTAAGAACAAATTATCTTACGACCAAGAAGAGAGTTTTATCGTGTTGTGTGGGGTGAGTGTAAGAAAAGAAATATGTACAAAACCACTTGAGTAAACAAAGTAGTAGTAGTAGTTATATCAATTGAACAATTTGCCCGCCGAATCGTGCTGCTAAGAAGTTAATTTGACAAAACGCTCAAGATCTGTCCTATAAATATGATGATACAGGAGGGGGAGGGACACTAATATTATTCGCTATACTATCACATCTTTAATACTTTGAACTACAATAGAGCAGCAAAGAATAAAGATTGAAACAGATTTTTATAATACTTTTTATTTGCCGAATTGCATATGTAGCTTTGCTTCCTAACATGATAACCTCATGAGAATTTGATCATACACTGAAGTATATTATTTATTAGTTGACGATATAGTAAGCTTCATTTTAAGTAACAGTTTATTCTAGAATTAAAATAATATAAATTACTACAACTGCTGTGGAATCTTAAAGGCTAACTTAATAATGCTATCAGCACAATACCATATATGATTACAAGATTCTTTAAGACGCTTTTCACATGCTATTTAGGCATATAATATAATAGGCAATAGGTATGTATTGTGTTTACAAATTCGAAGTTATTCCTAAATAATTACAGCATTCTCGTTGATAATTTTCGTTACATGAAGAAATTATCCCCGCCTTGCTCGCATGGCTAACTCGCATTGTTAAGCTCAGATTTTTGCTAGCTTTTCAGACAGGTTGTAATCTGATAATTATTTATAATAAAGTCGTTAACACGTCTGATATAAATCTAAGTTTAACAAGGAGGCCTACATCATCTTCGAGTTTTTAAATATATTCCATGTAATACGTCGAAAATAATACATTAAACTTATTAAATTATACATTCTGATCAAATAACATGATATCGGTTTGGAATTACTCCAATACATTCAAGCGTAACTGACAAAAGGGCTCCCGAAATAACATGACTGTAACGGACTAATGCACAATGCTTATAGAGGAACTGCTAGTGCTTAATTCAAACTTCCAATGTTTCTCAAAATTTCATAAATATTAAAAATCAAGCACATGCAGATAAGTATATAGGGCAATAATGTCTTTTTCACTTGCTTAGCATTATTTTTTCATATGACCGATTATATAACTCAAATTACTCACTGTATAATTCAGTGGGGGGTATTTAAAGACAGAAAACAATCATTGGAGGATTTTTCTTGGCAATTACTCAGAAACCTGTTAACTGTAACTGGACTCACAGTTAATTAAGTTCACAGTAATCTTTTCTTACACACTCGAATTTACATACATCACGGATGTGGTATCAAGGGAACTGAACTTTTTATTATAGGAAAGCCTTTCGCTTTTGCACATTTCAGTATTGCCAGAAAAAATCGTGTTGACATCGCCTGCTAAAGTTCAAAAGAAGCTATATGCAGAAATGACTTATGCATGGTAGTACATGCTAAATCCCGTACAAGCGATTTCTGCATACAGCTCGTTTTGGACTTTAACCGACGATATTTTGAATTCATAGAAAATAAATTTGAGCGTATATTCAGTACACATTTCAAAATAGAATGTCAGCAACAAAGTCATCCACAACAACATTTTCGCTCCCCTTTTGCAGCTTGAAACTATGCCCAAACTCTTAGGTATCTCACCGACACAAAAAAACAAGGCTTAATCATACTACGAACCATTTGTTCATAATAATCAATAAAATAGCCACCGTTGTTGGCACTGTTGCGAATTACTAAATTGATTCATACCATACATCATTTGATCAATACAATTTGTTTCGATAAGGTATTCAAACAGAATTCTGATAGCATGCAATATTACTACTCATTTTAAGATAGATTTCATCTAGCGAAAATATTCAGTCTTGAAACACATTGTTAAATCATTCCTGTTGAATACAACTAATTATTAGCCATCGAAATAACAGATTTCGTGTTTGGGAATTACTAGTAATGTTCAAGAATTAAAAAGTTAAGGATTGTAACATAGAACCTCCGAATATATGGCTAAAAATTTCTTTATAACTGGTTTACTGAAACTGCATCCTTAACAAATCTTAATTATGGGAACTCAACATCTGAACTTAACCTACCCATTACACTGAAACACTTGAATTATAACTTAATTACGTAACAAATATTCACACAAACTAAATTAGCACAATAAACTTTTCATAATTCTGTCACGCGTAGCTGCTGAGGACGGCATCCACTAAATGTATTTGCTGTGTCGTCTTCCCAATGGTGTTAGATAATATATACTCTATTTCATTTTGCACTTGTTCACTAATTTAAAAGGCTGACGCTTCAATCGGATTTCGCCAATTAATAAGACGAAATTATTATAATTGAAAATCATATGACTGCTAAGCACAACATGAAAGCTGCAGCAAACATTTGTCAACTTCGTAGTCCAAAGTTCAAATCAATCAAGAAACAATATCTCATCACATTAAGGAAACTAATAACAATCACACATTTTCTACACCAACAAAGGACAGGATGGAATGGTTATAGTATTCAGCATTCCAAATGCTTTTTAAAACAATTATCTCTATTCACACATAAACTCAGCTTTATCTGGTAAAAGGTTCCAGAGTCTTGCACATGTCATGCCATGCTACTAACTTAGCTCAAAATGGCAAATATAATTAAAAATTATTAATTCGTGTAAAAAACAAATGGCAACTCAAAGCGAATAGCTTAACTCGGCGTAATTTCTCTCGACACTTAAACTTTCAAGAAAATTTCATTAAAAAATTATTCAACCCAGATCATATAATAGCACTCGTGCACATTCGCTGCATCTTGCGCAAAAAATACTAATAATTATTATTTTAAAACACCCCAAAAATCATTCACATCTTTTTAAAAAACCTAACAGGTCAAAGTAGGCACATTCAGAAATATTATCATCGACCAATTACGAAAGACACCTGTACTAGGGATTCCAAAACACTAAATAAAACGATCTAATAAAACTAAAATAATACTCAGTCACTGCTAATTACTATATGAACTGAATTTCAGCTGATCCAATTAAAGCTAATGAACTACCTTGGAACAAAATATTATTTATCAATGAAAATAAAAGTGAAGGAATTGCCCGGAAATCAAAGGATGTCAAATATAGATACTCAAAAAATATTAAGCAAAAACTATAGTCAAATAGTCAAAATGTGCCATTGTGCGTGAAATTATCAGTTCTAAAACTACTACTTGTGTTTGACAGCTTGACTAAATTATGTGCTTAACTATTCATAGACTCAAAGATTCGGGCCAAATCTCTACTCACTTGGAAAGAAAGTAATGAAACAATTTTACATGTCGAGAATATTGAGAAACATCTAAAAAAAATAATATGTTTCAAATATATAACCATATTGTTTTAACAAACGATATTTAAAGGTTTACAACAACTGAGTTGGTTTGCTCATATGCTAATAATGTAATAATGTATACTCAGCTAACTATTGCTATTACTATATAGTAGTTTTAGATAATAATTACAGGAAAAGGTTTTTAAAAAAATAATTATAAATTCTTAAACTGGACTATCTTTCACGGATCTTCCATTGATGATATTATAATTGTACATGGTATTATCGTCATCATTTGGTGGTGGGATAGTTGGTGCTGGCGGTGGTGCATGGTTTCCATTTGTTTTGGTTAGGGGTGGTGTTTGGGAAACTGGTGGGTATCCTTCATGGTCACCTGCTGGATTCTCATTACCCCTCTCTCCATGATCCGAAGGAGGTCCTTCGATTTGTGCCGTAGAATGAGAATCTTCACCGTCTTTTCCATGCAAATTTAAGAGAGAATTGAGAAAAACTCGTCAATATATAAATCATATAAAATTTAGTCATAAGTTCTTTTCACTTCTTCGAAAAAACTATTACAAGCTTTCTAATAAACAGCAGTGTCAAAGTTCTATTTAGAAAAGCAAGTATTTGAGATACCATTTTGACCAAAGTATTTGCCTTTTTTAAAGTCTATACTCAAGATTGTTCATGCGGGATTTTGAAATGGAAAAGGAAAAATTTTTCAGATCGAGTTTTTCTCAATAACCTCATTAAAACTTCGTACCACCAGCCAACACGCCACTTAAAGGGTCTGTGGAACTTACGATGCAACATTTTTGAATCTAATATAGATAGTACTTTTAAAATGAAAACTGAATTCTAGGAATTTTTTCTAACAACGACTAAAAATATCTGAGGTATTTATCTACTTTAAATGATCCTTCATAGGTCTAAAGGTAATAATTATTACACAATATGTGATCAAATGTATCAATCATAAAAACTGAACATGACTATAACAATTCGGCAACAGCATTTGTACAACATTACGGGAAGGAATTCCCTGATTGGAATGTGAAGGCTGCACGATCAACTTTGAACATCGATTTTTTAAACTATGTTTTAATATTAATGCAGAGGCTAAATAAAATCTGTGATTACGTAACTACTATACGTACGAGTGCATCGTGTGAATGTAACTTTATAGAAAGTAGTAGATAATCAGTAAAAAAAAATCTTTTACGTAAAACCGAAAAAATTAACAACTGAGAAAAACATAATTAATTTGTTACTCATCGTACAAAATTAATAAATGCTTGATTAAATCGGATCAAACATTAACGGAACAAAGGAGTGTGTAAAATAAGGCAAAACTCTGGTCAACATGCAAATCAAATTATAAGTAAATAAATATGTACATAATTACGGAAGTAAGAAATCATAAATACAGATCATAGTTATATATTCCACATTTGGTTGCAAGCCCATGGGAAATAAAACTACAACCAAATAATACGTATACGTGAGATTGTGTAAATGTCTGTGAGGTACAAAAACAATAAAAGGTAATGAAGTATAGGTTCAAATCATTTAAGTTTGCGACGTTCAAATGCAATAATTTCATAGAGTCAAAAAACCGCCGTGACCGTGCGACGGGAAGACTCATGGAAACTTTATAGAGATCACTTGGTTAGAGACTAACATTATAAGTTTTAAAAATCAGGTGGCTGTTGCTAACAATAATTGGCAGTACTCGAGCAGTTAGCAAAAATTTATGGATTTATATATAGTAAAGCCATTAAATCTTGATTATTTTACAACATTGAGATTCATTCTTTGAGGATATCAATTTTCTTGACACCGATGCTCAACTTTAAATATGTACATGTAAGAAGATCAAAGAACTAACATCAGAATCATTCATTTGTTAAGGCGAAAGCTACAGAGTTTATGACTCATAATCAAAAAATATAAGAGGTACTCGCAACTTGAGCATTGCTAATTTTTAAAACTATGCTTTTCAGTCGGAAACGATAGCATTTCAAGAAATCAAAAATGAACGAACACGAATGGAAACGGTTTTTATAATATTGTCACTGTCACTTTGTCAAGAACAAATCGGGCATGTCTTTGTAAAATGTTTGCATTACGAATGTCGTTGTGTATGGGTCGAGGTAATGTTATTATCATAATCGTTATAGATGTAATTAAGTAATATTACAATTAACAGCAATACATAGCAAATGATTGCAGTCAACTTCTACCATGTGTAACATACAAAGGGAAACGATACATTAGACATAGTAATAACTATTAAATGTAAAATGTGTTATTAGACAGAATGAAGAGGAAAGAGGAATTTGAGAATATGTACGCACGGTAAAATAATAAAAGGCTTAACAAATGAGCTTGATTATTAATAAATATAAACATGAGCTACGATTGAAAAATTGCCCAACTACTTTCAAATAAATTTACTTTTGTCTAAAACTCAAAACTCAGGACCACCCGAAAATACTGACTACAAAACAATAATACCCGATGGGTTTATTTTTGGTTTTCATATTTTAATGTGCGTACACATATAACAAATACGAGCAAAAAGACAGATAGATAGATAGTAAGGATGAAAAATTAAATTTAAGAACATCTGCTTGCTGGCTTGCATGAATTTTTGCATTTTTCGCAGTGCAATTGCTTGTTTTTGCAAAACACAACTAACACAGCTTTACTCACGATCATATGAAGAAGTAACGAAGAGTGAGTAAGAGACTGCCTGATGCAGTTTTGCACACGCAATTCAAATAAATCGAATGCAAAATCATAAAAAATCAGGCATCTGAGGCTCACCTTTGAAGCATAGCAATCCCTTAGCTCTTGCGTACACAACGACAAGTGCAATTAAAATAAGAATGACTGGGATTCCCAAAACTAGTCCAACGATACCCCCCGCGCTGAGTCCGGCTGAAATATAAATTCCCATTCGTTAGCTATAATTGCTTGATTGAACAGCAATAAAAATTAAATCTGAGTGATCAAGGAATATTCCCGAATCTTCACATCTACTTACTACTTGGTTCAGCAGACGATGCAACATGGACTTCAAAGTTAGTAGTTCCAAATTGATTTGTTGCAGTTAGTTTAAAAACTCTACCCAGATCCGCTTCTTCAACTGCGTCGATAACCAGATCACACTGATACAATTCCCGCTGTTTCCCAGAACACCACAAATAAAATATTAATACTTACACTAAAACATAAAACATAACGTATAACATAAAATTATTTATTTGTCATTAAAACGCTATGCTCAAACGGAAATCATCCGACAATAATATACTTACATCCACTTGTTTTGGTCGCTTGGCCTCGAACCTTTTATCAGCGGTTTTAAATCCTTCATTCAATGGAGCTCCATCAATGACCCAAGCAATACGTGGAGCAGGATTGGCAGAAATGTTGAACGATACCACCGCTTGAGTTCCCAGCTCCGGAACATGGAAATGAACTTGCTGTTGGGCTGCACGTGGAGCATCTATAAAAAGAATACGATAAATTACCAATTAATTCTGCGTTTAACTCAAAAAAATCGTAGTAGTTTCATTGCAAATCGAAAACACGTAAAATGAAGAATTTCACCAATGAAATCAATTTGATCCCGGTACTTACAATCAACAATGATGTCAATCGAGGTTTCATTAACATCAGTTGGAGACAGAGCTTCTGAAACTACCACACAACGCAACTTCTTCCCACTGTCCGCCCATGTAAATTTCCGATTCAGTGTTTGATATACCGCTGGAACACCACCTTCTTGTGTTGAATTTTTAACCGGGCTGAGTTTATCCGCTTCAATTGGTGTCTCATCTAAATCAATGATTTAAATTGTTTCCCATTATCTCGTTGAAAGGACGCACGACAGACTACATTACAAATGAATTTTTAAAAAATTGTTTTAATTACCAATGAACCACTGGAATTGTGGAGGAGGCTGGCCGTTCGTCGAATAGCAGGTTATAGTTTTTACATCTTCGTCATTCAGACGTCCAAGGACCACGTCAAATTGAGGTGGATCTGGCTTTCCTAAAATCATTTTAAAATATGGTATTATTATCCCTAGCAGTACATACCATGCAATACTATGACATATAGCCGGAAAACACCACCAGCGTAAAGTTACAGAGACACAGTTTTTCATTTCCAAAATGGTATGTCGGTTTGAAGACTAACGTTATCTACATATTACCAGGATCATCCTAACATCTTGAATAGATCAAAGCACTGTGATTATCATACTGAGAAACAGTAATACACCCTAAGCATCATCATAAATGAGTGACACAACTGGTTTCCTATTTCACGGTGTTTTTTTTACAATGGGTTACTGATTGTGTTTATCTTTGTAACGCCTTTAGTAACGGATTTAATACTTTTATTTCAAACGTACATGCTAAAACTTCTTTAACAAACACCTTCTTGTTGACATATAGGCATACTTCGAATAAACACCAAAACTTAGGCAAGCCATTAAACTTTAAACCTTTTCAATGCTCACTCAACACCTAAAAACTCTGATAAGCTGATTATACTACAGCTGAAAATCTAAAGTCATCCATCCAATCGTCCACCCCTTGGGATGATGATAAAGGAGTCTTTAAGACAGGCGTTCCACGTTACCGGAAGTAAAACATTATTCTTTGCAACATCCTCGAAAAGTTTAATGCCAACATTTTTCCCTGTCGTACACATTTTAACAACATCAAAAATTGGAACAACTTGTTAAAAGCAGTGAATTCCCAATGACAAAAAAACTGTGGCCACTTCAACAATTCACTGCATAGCTTGGTTCTTTCGACAATGACAATGGACGCTAAACCATGTAGTGAGGACTCAAAAAATAGCTTCAAGCTGTGGATAAATACTATCTTGCTCAATACCATCATCTTTTTACTCTCACAATCGAATGTCTTTAGGATTGACTGCTTGTACAGACTGACTGACAGTCATAATAAGACGACAATGTACATAGAAAAGTGGTTAAATCCGAAAAGATTAACATTACAATCCAAGCCATATAATCTTGTTTTAATGTCTCAAAGATTGCTGCATTTTCCTTTTACATTAAATAATTGAAACCGTTGTCATTTTAAAGTAAATACAACCAGTTAGTAAAGACAACTTCTTTTTTTTCAATTTCAAACACCCTGGGCGGAGTAGCAGTGGTAGTGGTTGATTATATTACCATTTCACATCTTGGAGGAACCTCAGAAATGTTTTTATTACAATTAGTGATGAACACACGGGGTGTATCTCGTAATGTAATATATTCACCTATTATTCCCATCCATGTAATAAAAATGTAAAAAATCATTTTGCAAAGCGCCAAATCAGGTTGGATGTGAGAACCAGTAGCCCAGAGATGTAAAAATTAGCATACTTGTTACATTATTTCTGGACCATAGGATCAATGCATGATATTCCCTATATTAGCTAAATAAGATGCCTCTACATATATTCAACTTCCTTATATGAATGAGGTACAAAAGATATGATTAAGCTGATAAAAGTACAATCCAAGGAAATATGTTTAAGTGAAGTGCAAGTGGGGAATCGACTTAAAAATCAAGTATAAAAATTTAAGATATGATGAGCTGGAAGCAAATGCTTTTGCAATACATAACTTGCGCTTTTTGTTTCTTAAAAACTGAAAAAAACCCTGGAAGTTAAAATCTTACTAGTGAAGCCTAACAAGATAAATATTATAATGATGACATTTAATGCATTAACATCAGGCTGGAATCATTACAGGAATGGAACACACCCCTAGTAAAACCCAAGTTCTGAAACAAGCTAACAATAAGAAGAGTAAGAAAATAAAAGATAGCAAATAAATAATGGAAGGAAAAATCCGACTTTCATGAGGCAATTTCACGAATAAAATATGATTTCAAAAAGTCTCCATAATGTCCGCCCACCAAATCCTGAGGTTAATGCTTTCTACAAAATAACGTGCATGGAGTATTGAATATCCTGCCATCAAACAATAATTCTAGGATGATAAAGTCCTTCTCTACTCAAAAGATGAAACTCATGGTTCATGAAAAGAAAATCATAAAACAATCTCAATAGTACAGAGTGCAGACGGTGTTGGGATAAACGTATGTGCTTGTTAAGCCGGTACATTGCTTAAACGGCGACTAGTGCGATGAGGTATGCAAGCGGCAGGAATTTCATGAGGCCTGATAATGATGATAAAGGAAGATGTAGAAAAAGTTGAAATGATGTTGGTTAGATGCTCTGCAAGCCATATTATTACAATCTTGTTAGTTCAGTCAATAGTATTCAAGTTTTCTACGTTTAAACCATTCTACAAAGAGTACTGTAAGGTTTTATCACTCCGTCGGTTTATTCCCTTCAAAATGCTGTACAGCCATTCCAATTCAATCTGTATGCATTTTTATGTGAGGCAAGGATGAATCTGTGCGTATGTACACCTGTGCCTCGATCTATGCCAATGCCAATAGCTGGCAATTAAAGCAAGTACAACACTCAACTCGTGCAAAGAGTGATAAGGAAATCTTCCAAATTCCTATATATTCTGTGTATAAAGATATTGTTAGATTGATGGGTACTCATATAAGTCTTAACCTAAAACTGTTGGTAAGATTTTAAAGCTTCTAATCACCACCATCATCTTTAGCCCATAATCCATAATCTACTCATTCATCGACTCACGTTCTCTAAACACTTGTCATTTCTACATAATATTGATTCAATCTTGATGGCACCTAGTTGAATTAATGATGTGTACCGTCCACATTTTCGCTTATATGTTTAATATATTAAGGATTCTCAATTTTTATTTTGCTGCAGCTGGAAGTTGAAATATTGAAAATGTGCATACGATAATAATTGTAATGTTTTATTTCTGTAGTTTATTCAAATACGGACAGGTTCGTGTTGCTGTTCTCATTATTATCCTGAATCCACACGAAGAATTACTGAGTTGAGGCTGAATGTTTGCTGGTGTGATTATTTCCATTCATTTTTATCCACTCAAATCCACTGCACTATAATAAATTTAAAAGCTGGGAAGTACACCTTCCTTTCATCTGTGCCCTAAAATATAATCCTGTGGGAGTGTAATAATTATAGTAATTTTTATCCACTCAATAATTGCTTCTGAAACTCGTCCTACTGTGTCACTTAATATTCATTACTCCTACCACTCCAACTAATTTTTACTGAATTCAATGTCAAGGGCTATAATTATAGGACAGCCCTTTACACTGAATGTAATTGTGAATGGAAACGTTTCCTAAGCTTGTGTCTTCAAAACTTTGTCTCTTCTTATCAGAATGATGTTCTGTAGTAAGATTAGTAAAACCAGGCCTATACAGTTATACAGACTACCATAGTCACCATGCAATTTAATTAATGCCTAGTTTTTAAACAGGAGGATTTAAAACAATATACATATGGGCAAACCACACAGCCCTCTACTTACTCAAGATGGTTACAGCCACTGATCCGGCAAAGAGTTCCGAGTCAGCGCCAAAGAGCGTGCAAGACCATACATTGTCATCTCCTTCCTTCACACTATCAATCCGAATTCCACATTCACCCCGGTCCAGACCAGCTCCAACGTAGGAAAATCCTTTAACTCCAGTTGGTTCTCCGTCAGTATCTTTTCCACGAACAATCTGAATTGGTGCTCGAGTTTGTCCAGCATCCACTCTCTTTTCCCAAAGACACATGTTTAAGGGTAGCTTATTTGAGAGGCATACTAAATTTGCTGGAGCATTTAGTTTTGCTGCCACAACAGGCTGAGGTACATTCGCTAGCCGCTGCTGACATGATGCCCAGTGGGCTACTCCTGAAATTATAAGAAAAAAACGAAATTAAATATGAATATTTAAAAGTCATTCATTACATAATGCACAACAAGGTTAGCTTAATTTGCTGTCAACATTGAAACATTAATATTTTTGCCACACCTTCCTTTTCATGTAATGATCTAATACAATTCATACATCCCCAATGCTTCCAACTCTCTTTATCACCCTCTGGTAGACACACACACAAACGAGCTATTTTGAATTTTAAGTAATTCCAGTTGAAAGACAATTTCCCTCATTTACTCGTTAATAATCCTTTTAATTGCCTTCTCCCATGCGTGTGAGTTTTGCTGATCAGCTTTTATAAGTAAAAGTTAGCACGCCTGCCGATTTCCGTCAGCATGAACATGAAACATTACTACTACTATAGTAGCCATTTTATATAAAGCCATCAGTACGCATGAAAACTTCCAAAAATCTTTCAATTCCATGCTCAATATCCTCTCACGGATTGCATAATAGATAGACCCAAGTGTCTATTCTAATTCTAGTTGATAATGGGAATTTCGCCCATCAATTCTAAGCTAAAACATTTTAGGATACGTACGTACAACACAAAGTGACGGTGAAAATTTTCATCGCTTTTTACTTTTCATGCATAAATTCAAAATCATTGCGTGCTCACCTATCACTTCTGGATGCCAGCAAGTATACACACGGTAACTATTTATGACTTAGAGTGCAGTAGTAAAATACATTTGATGCAAGTACAAAAGCAGATGTAGTAGAAGAGGTATTGTAGTACAAAACTTTTTCCCTAGACATAGCTTAGTATTCAAAAAAATTTGTGGCTCTGTTAGAGAATATGCTTCAGTTACAAAATGCCACGGTCATCTAGTCAACCTCAAGAATGAGAAAACACAGAGTACAAAATTCAACATAGTTTCTTTGTGGCCTGCCCGCAAAATCTGTAACCAGTCAACTTTCGCAAGAAATCTGTCACTCTGAATACTCAAGATTCTCATCCACATCGTTAAGTCCATTGGTCTTTGTCCCCTCATGGAAAGCATCACACAAATCCCTCAACAGCTGCATTGTCATAATTGATAGTTTCCTTAACCTCTCCTTGAATATACTCAAGTAAGAGGAATATTCATAGCGGAATAAGAAATCGCGAGTCATCGTATTATTATTATTTATGTATTTTTCAACATAAGCGCTCCCCTAAAAAATGTTCAAGTAAATATTTCATCCAGAGTGCTCAAATATTTATGTAAATTTGATTTCGAAAGAATTCTTAGAATTCTCTAGACTAGACAAAGTCAATGGAATTCTGCCTCCCACTTACACACAGTAAATATACCGGCACTGTTCTTGATAGTAAACCAATAATTTCCTCATTCAAGTAATAAATAATGCCTATCCCAACACATTCTTTACCGTAAAGCTTGAGCAAGCTTTGGGAACGAAGAAGGATTAAATGCAAGCTGAATGTATTTATCGGAACTACAAGCGTAACAGAAGAACTGGAAATCCTGTAATGTATAAAACTCTGCCAATTCATGCCTACAAAAGAACTGACGTATTTTTACTACTATTTCCAACCAATATGAACATACGTAGTGAACATAAAAATGCATCTACAAATAATGCATGGATGCAATTGGCCGTATACGTATGTACAATAACAGGGCTTATCGTTTTTCAGCATCATAAATCAACATACTTCTGGTAGCGTCATTTGCAGAAATGATTAGGCACGCTAGACTAACCTTAAAATAAAGATGTAAAAATACAATTCATCGAGTAGATTAAGCCAACGACTTATCCTGTAACAAAACTCAAAATGCTATCGACAAACGTACACAGAAAAACTCATTTGTTTAAGAGCATCAGTACAAATATGTGAGATAGACAGAGAGAGAGATAGAAAACCGCCAGAGCATCTAATTCCATTGTATCCTCTAACCTATCTTACCACATATTTGTAACATATTCGTACTAGTCTATATTTGCTACAACTTTTCTGATGCATCAGACTACTACAGCATATCTATGATATCTCCACATATTCTACTTCGAAACTGTCAGAAACCATACATACATTTATACAGGTTTCAAGCAGAACAATCATTTTTACGCAAAGCAGAATTAACAGCCTGCAGTAGTAGAACAGTAGAATGACCAGGAACAATAGCATATACTATAGAATGTGAGGCTTAATAATAAGTATTCCAAATAATCTGCCCATACAGCAACAATCAGTGCACCCGTGTAATCAAACCACGAGCGTAGAAAGTTGGAAGGAAGGAAATAATAATAACAACGGAAAACAACGTGGATACTTTCATAGGCACTAAATAGACTTTCATTTACTACATTACAACAAATAATAAGCTTTAAATTCAATTACCCGTCTACCACAGAAAATATCGATTTGCTACTCAGTCAGTGTCTGAGCTATGGGTTAAATTAATTATATCCAGTACCCTTCTTTCTACTTTCTACCTTCCATAGGTTCCATACTTCCTCATTTTCATCGAAAATAATGCATTTATCTTGTAAGGAGTTCTAAAACGCCTGTAAGCTCAAGTCACTTCTCCAGATGTCTAGTACTACTTTTTACGCTCAAATATAATGCCAATGCTTGTGCAATAACGATATACAACAATATATACAATATAACAAGTTACACATTCGTTTACGTAGCTATAATTATTACTTCAAGTTATTATTTGGTGAAAACTGGATATATACGTAATTCATTAAAAGCCACGAGGATGCCTTCAAGGCCTTGTAGGGTATCTATCAATCGTTTAGAAACATCTTACATTGACCACAGGAGTAGAAGTAGTGAAGTGCGCAACGGAGTAAACTTGAAATATCCGTAAATAATGAATTCAAGTAGTAGTCATTAGTAGCGTTCCGCTCCCATCACGCTACCCACTAAACTCTGATAATTACCAGCAAATTTGAAAATATTGCCGTGCTATTCACATGGAAAGTAAGCTAATGACAGGCCCGTATGGAGAATATTTGGACTTTTCCCATATTTCTTGCGGTACCTTTTGCCCTGATTATTATTATTGAACGTAAGCATGTAGTGAAAATGTGTGAATTTATTAGGTAACAGTACAGGCACTTTACAGGACAAAGGCTAAAACTAATAAAAGTTGAAAGTACTCAAGTGAGTTGTGAAAAAAGAGTCATTAGATGCATTGGGAAATTAGTTGAAACCTGGTCTAGTTCTCCACCTCTCCACCACAATGTCGATTCGCCCATTAGGCAGGCAATTTGTGACTGACTACACTTTTATCTGTGTGATCAACTACCAATGCCGCCAGACAGATAGTGTGTATACAGAACAGAACTAAAGCTACTAATTCCGCAATTTTATCTCTGCTTCGGTAGTCTATATTTTTACTAATTTGGAATGAAGGTGCTCGTAGGAGTAGCAATAATCATGACAAAAAGCATGAGCTAGGAAATATTATACAAAAACATGCATTGAGAATTCACATTATATTTTCTTCCAATTTTTACTTCCTCCTATATTAGGACAAAAATGTACAGTGATTTGAGGCGGGGTCCGGCCAGCAATAGGAAAATAAGAAATTATGAACAAGTTGTTGTGTTTTGAGCACGTTGTGTCGTGGTAAAATTTCCAAGCTGTATTTACTATTTACTGTAATCAGTAAGGAAGTCTATGGTCGTAACTAAAATGTTACTAGAAACATTCAGACAAAATGATTAAACCTAATTTTTTCGAGTTGATGTTAAAATAAATTACAATAGTGGAAATTTTGTGGCTACTCAAGAGCCTTTTGCCTGACAAGCCTTGCTTCTTCAGTTCTTCATGCCAATAATAAAATTAATTTGCCTTTCTCCCGTGAGACTACTTCCATATTGCAGAATATATCTGTCAAGTTCTTCACGGTTTTTAATGATCTCCCATATCCTGGCAACACTATACTAAAGAGAAACAACATATAGCACCGGAATTTCGATAGTCAAAACAATTTCCTTCAAATATATATGTATTGAGCCAATGAAGACGGGATGAGAGGAGATGACGCAAAATGAATTCATCCTGTGCTACTTTTTCATCCACACTCTATACGGCCAGAGTTTGTTGAGGACTGAGGACTAAACCACAAAAGTGTCACAAGAGTAATAATGTAATCCCATACAATCTCCTCCTGTTGTTATGAACATATATCCTTCATTTCCTTCGTCTTGGACGGACTGCACAATTCTAGAAGGACCGTTGGAGCTCGAGGCTCCTGAGAATTATCAACAATGCTTGAAACTTCAACCATTGCAACCTTGCTGCCTTATGCATTTAAAATACCCAGGATAATTTTTTCTACTATTGTAGCTCCCTATTGTCCATACGTGTACAAACATGTACATATCTGCTACTCGATTTAATTTCCAAAAGTATTCGTCTTCAACACATTCAACACACATTGCTGTCACAACAAAAGCAGGCGGGCTTGTCACCCATCATGGGATTTCATTGTTGTGTGCTCCAGACGTCGTCAGGACGGCAGAAATTGAATTAAATCCCAAATGAAATGCAATTTTATCCTCCTATCCTCTTATGCCTCTGTATATAATGGAAAGAGAGAATAGAAATCAAAGACCTCCAACGTGAAATATTCAAAGTGAGCATGTGATTTCAATATACAATATATGTAAACGGTAAGCCAACGGACCTTTTGTTACCGTATTTCATCCCACTGATTCTCATAATGAACTTCAAGAGTTGTGTGATTCCATCCCTTCCATAAATGAATGTACATTTATGGGTATAAATACATGTACTTCAGCTGTATTATAAGACAAACTAATTTAATGAAACGCTCACTATAAACTCTTACAATTAACATATATATCCAATGCATTCGGAACTAATACGTACTCTTATAGTGAAAGATGAGGTAAATATGTGTATATATAATTATGCATGCAGGTATGCATAAATAATAAGCATCATTATTTCAACTCCTCAATTCCAAAACCCTATTCACCTTCTCTTACACTATCCTCCTCACCACACTGAAACATAGGTACAAGTATATACATACTTCAGTCTAACCACTAGGGTTTTTTGTTTCTGCCTTCTCCAACTTTATAATAATAAAAACCTGTATATTAAATGGAATCCCTCAAGCATGAAATATTCAAAGCTGAAGATTAGGTAGAAATTTTGAAATATATGCTGTGAGAAATAAAATGAGAACCTAACCTAAGGAACCTTTTGGAATGATATTGTTTGTCCTATTTTTACATGAAGTGTCAAATCTTCCTTATAATGATTTCGTCACGAATGAATTCCTCAAGAGCTTATATTTATATCCCACCTAAGGATGCATCTTGTGGTTTAAGCTTTGTTATACTTCTCCTTGGGATTTTAAACAATTCTTTGGTCGCGCATGATTTTTTCCCACTGCAATTGGTTAAAAATTTGTTTCACTTTAAGTCATGTTCCCTCTCAACTGTGGTAATACAGTAATACAACACTCGGTTATTACAATATACTTGGCTGGACTGGTTCATGTTATAAATAACTACAATGTTCATGTTAGGACTCAGAAAGAACAAAACAAGATACATAACATGTAAAAATTATAAAAATCCTTCCTACATCTTCTTTTTCTATCCTGTCAATTTGAACCAAACTGGTGGGGGAGGGTAATGGCAGTCGCCGTACTACACAGGCTAGTTTAAAACCAACTCATAAAATTGCTTACATTTTGTGGAACATCTTAGGGAAGGATCATAAAATCCTCCAAGTTAATTTTCTCCTTTCATCTTCTTATCTTATTTTAGAGCCAAGCTTTTTACATCGATACTTAAAACCAAGCCTGGGTTCTTTCACTTCTTTGAATTCATTTGCATCTGTCAGTGGATGAGTTTTACTTTGATGAACTTTTGATTGTAAAACGGACACGTTGTTGGCACAAGCTAATTGAATTCTTATTATGTATTTCAATAATACTGAGAAAATAAAATAATTTATGATGGAAATTCTTGTACATGTACGAGAATAATAATTCCAATGTAGGCTTACACTTACATAGTAGTACGCATATTAGCTGCCTATTGAGAGAGCTGCTGTAGCTCACATGGTTGACGATGATAACAAAAAATACAAAATACAATAATAACAGTAATAATAAACTTTGGTGTGAGAATTTTTCGCTATCCTTTCAAAATCTATATATGCTTATGTACCATTATCTTGCCACATTTGCTCTTCGAAAGTGATTCATTCCTATAGTTATCAAAGTATATGAATTCTTATCTATTGTTAGCATACAGATAATGAATGTACCCATAGAATCAATGTTATTAGTTGGGCCTCACAAAACACCATTTAAAGATTCACATATGCATTTTAGTGTCACTTTTTATTGTGGTAAAATTAGACTGCTGTCAAATTCGTGTACGCATAGTTACATACATCGTCACCCATTTGACCTACATTTCATTAAAAGTCGTATTATTATCTTTATCGCTTCATATCATTGTCA
This sequence comes from Spatulosminthurus flaviceps, assembly GCA_034693705.1. Taxonomy (NCBI): domain Eukaryota; kingdom Metazoa; phylum Arthropoda; class Collembola; order Symphypleona; family Sminthuridae; genus Spatulosminthurus; species Spatulosminthurus flaviceps. Next base: position 7,399 of record JAQFXU010001349.1, on the reverse strand, counting down.
TCTCCATTACGGTTACAACACTCCCATGAATTTGCATCGCTACTTATTCTGATCCACAGTCAGGGTGAGTACATTCCGAAAGTGGCTTAATTAATGTGTGCATTTTAAATTGTTAGAGAGCATTGGCTCCTGACGGTAATCGATTTAAAATATGCTCTAGAGGAGCTTTCCACATTATGACACTGAATACATTCTCTAAACACCACCACCAGCATCCGTTCAATGCCTTCATACATGTACTCTCTCAGTCATTTTAACCCGTTATGTTTTCAGAGTGTAAAACTACGTGTACATAATACCCAAATAGTTTAAATACCTCAAGCCTCAAAGGTTGCAAGCTGTTAACTCATAGCTTTCAGTTCCTGATTAGCACTGTTGAATCAGCTAATATTTTAGAAACACAGAAAATAAATATAACTCCATTTGAAAATTATGCATAAAAAGCCGACAATTTTGACAGTGGACGTGCTTATGTAAATGCAATGTGCTGGCTCTAGCTATAACTGTAACTACGTATAATAGAAAACAGAAGTGAGATGAGAATGTGAGAACGAACGCTAATTAACCAGGGACAGCCTTTATCCTCAAAATTACTTCACGAGTTATGTACGCATGATTTTGCAATTTTCCTAGCTCGCATTTGATAGGTGTATAGTTATGTCACTAAATATGCCAAATCCTTTTAATATTAAGCTCTTCCTACACGCCTCCAGTGTCACCTCGAATTTCCTGCTCTATCTTCTCATTATTTGCTTGTTACAGGAGTTAACCTTATGAAAAAAGGTTCCTTTTTTTAAATAAAGGAGCAAAACCTTATACAGAAAGACGGAAATAACATGCACAAATATAAATATAAAACCACCGCAAAAATTATATTAACCTAAAATATTTGCTTTGTAATGAATGCACAAACGCGAATACAAATAAATAAAATTTGCAACTCATTGCCACAATACGAATCTATTTCTACCACAAGGGACAGCCGGAAGCTCTAACCTAACCGCAATTTGTCCAACCATTTTAAGTAGTTCAGGGATTTTTCTGGGTTTATTAAACTACAACAAAAAAAGCTGCCGGATCGGAAATGACTTTTTATTTATATAACTGCAATGTTGTAGAAAAATTCCCGGAAAAAAAAACCAAAAATGATTTAACGAAAGGAAGGGTACAGATTGAAGATACGATTGAGGTCTTTTCGAGATCTACTTATCTGTTGTACAAATGTGGCATTCGTACATGCCACCATTTACATTTGTTTACTTTACTTCACTCTTCTCGTTTGTACCTATACAAATAGTGCATATTATGCTTAATGCTTCTGAGCCGCAGCTAGAGTTATTCATTTTGAGCATATCTATAACCAAAGGAACCAGATTCTTGCATAATGACTAGTAGGATTACCTTTTCAAAACATGCTTTGATCCTAAAACGGGGATTAAGCAATTCATCTGACTCACGAGAAATACATTAAGACCAACATATAACAAATCTATGTACACCACACATGAAATATCTATGTACGTGTATCCTACCAAAAAGTAAATACCCTTGATGCCATACCCTGAGCTTGCATAATGCAGGGATGTCGAGTTGACAAAGTGTCAACGGAAAGGGTGAGTTGTTGACAAGGCATGGTGCGTAGCATACACACCAAATCAAAGCCATGGACTTGTAAGCCCTTGATGTAAGCCATACTGAAATAACATCATAAACGTATACACATATTCTGATGGCGGTAGTCCTTCATTTATACATTTTTCCGATTCTGATTCAATCACAAGCTATTATTTTGATTAGCTTGTATGTTGAATACTTTCCATTCATGAATGGCTGTCCTGCCTAAACCCTCTTCCACGTGTGTTGAGGGGGTTCACCTAGATATTTCCAAACATTTCTCCTCTGCTTTGACAGTTAACCAAATTCACACACATATAGAGTCCACCATCCTCAATAATATTAATAAAATTGACAATCGGCAGCTTGTTAGGGTGTAGAGGACTGGGAAGGAAAGCCACATTAGGTAGCATGCAATTTAATTATTAGCTCATGCACTCAAATACTCTGGACTGGAATTGCGACGAAATTAATATAAGCAAAAGATAGTATCAGTATAAGTGCATTTATATTCAAGTATACACTCACATGTCTCTATGTGGTGGGCGCCAGGGTTTTTTTTATCAAATAGCCTGAGAGCAAACCCTATACGTAACTCTGTTGTGATATATGTTCATCACTTAGAAACTAATTGTAAGTAAGTCTTCAAGTATGTACATAGCTTGGGAAATGTCATCGATGCTCTTAGGTTGAGCTTCCATTCTATTAAATTTGCACATACTCTGACACTTTATGTGTGAGTCATGGATATAACCACCATACTGTGACAACTCTAAATGATCCTTCCAGATAATTACTACTTTTCATTTGTTCAGCAGTAGAGCCGTTCCACCAGCACGCTATTCCTGACTGGCTCAAATGTTCTCTCTCAATATTTTACTTTTATACTTAGGCGTGCTCAAGCATAGAAATGTAATTACATGAAAAACTTGTTATATTTATAATGATGATCGCATGGTATAACTTGAGAAAATATTCTCGCTCAATTTTCAAACTTCTTTTATATATCCTACTTAAAGACAGAGACAGGTTCCCAAAAGTCAAGACACTTTCCCTTTTAGCGCGTCATTTTTCCTCATGGATTTTTTACGCCTCCTCTCAATCCTTAAGCAATGGTAGCCCACATTTTTCACGATCTATTAAAGCTGCTGAAGGTTTTTGCTATAAAGAGCTATTATGAATGTATTTACCATAGTCCCATGTATACCATCAACCCATTTAGCAGAAAATACTGTCATCACAGCTGTACAATTGAAGCTTTATGAAGGAACTGAATTAGAATTTTTACCCTTTAACTGAACTAACCTCGAAGTAGTACTAGGTAATCGTTGAATCGTGAAAAAAGATTTGCTTTGTTTGAAAAAAACCTTTAAGAGTCTTTCTTACTTTTATCCATCTTATTATATATATAAGTCATGTGGAAGTTTTACAAAAGCACACAGTTATTAAAATTCAGACCGCTCACGTAATGTCGTTGACTTATTATTATTACTACTACTACTCCTCAACTGGCTAAACTAGAAGCATTATAAATGAAAAAGATATTAATAGTAACTGTAAAAAGCGCACTGGGTCTATAGTACATTAATAAATGGCTCATGAAACTACTAAGCCTGAAGCATTACACAAGAATATTTCCTTCATTACCATCATTTCTTATTACTCGCTCTTGGCTTCTTAAAAGCTATATAGCAGTAGTTCAAGAAAAGTAAGTTCATTGTCTTGGATTTTAACTACAGTTCCTCGATGCGGAATCCTAGTCAAAAGACAATACCATTATTTATAAAAATCAGGATTATTATTATGATTAAAGTCTTTAAAATATTCGCCGCTGCATATTCAACTCCTTAAAAAATACATTTTTGATAATTCAACTACTATGCTCAAAGAATGAAAAGAGAGAACCATTTGTAAAACTACCATCTTCCATGAATAAGAGATTCATAGACCCTTCCATGTTCTACATTTATCACACCTTGTAAACTCCTAACCTAGTTTCTTCAAGAGATAAGATAAAACTAAAAACTGAGATAAAAGGAAAAAATGAGAGTCGGGACATTATTGGGATACGTTCACACATACTAATGTACTCAAATTACATACATACACCGATATACCTAAGAATCGTTTTACTATCTTCACTGTTGACAGATCCCAAAATGGAAGAGTATATAAAATTCACAATATAATATGATTTGGTTTATGTGCATTATTTTCAAACATGATTCTATGTCAAATAATTCTGTCAATACAAGCGAAAATAGGGATTTAAACCAATGAATGTTGCGGTACATTGAAATTACATGCAAACTCCCCACGTGGTACTAAAACTTTGAAATTATGCCATTTAACTATTTGTTCATCGTTTGGAAACCTTAATGCTTTTGTGATATTTCCATTACGCAATCAATGAGCCACGACCATGTAGACAGCTTTTGTTAATAATACTCGAAAAACTCTATAGAAATAGTATGAGTTTCATTTAACAATGTTATTTGGTGCAACATGTGTTTACTACTGCAATAAGACTCTCAAACCTAAATAAAGCCTCACCGAATTTACTCTAGCACTTTTCTATTAAAGTATATAGTAGAAAAGGAACTAGATTATATCGAGGTATACCTTATTACATTTTGCGAAAGATATTTCGACAGCATTTCCGACAATTCATGAGTTCCACTTTAATGTAAGTGTAAGTAATATAGTTGCTCATTCATATATGAATATGAACTCAAATATAGAGATACAGTTAGTTACTTCAGTATAGTTGTAGCTGATATGCATACTGGCAAGTTATTCAAATGACTTTATACAGCGCATTCATAGACAGTTAAGTATGTATGAATAGAATATATATGTATTCCAGCAGACTAGTACAACAACTACTACTCTGTAGTAGTCTTCACTGGACTGAAAGAAAAATAAGAGTATAATAAGAGGAAAGAATTTCTATTGCAGAAACTAAGGAAATTGCTCAAGTTGCACATTTACTGTCAAGACCCTAAGGACGGCATTCTCATGTAATTCAGGATTGTAAATACTACTGCATTTGAACTGCCAAGTCCGTGAGGATCTGAAAGCAGTAAAACTTATTCCGAAGGAAGGAGGGTTGCAACAAACATAAAGAATGCCAACCACATAAACCAGCCAAATTACAACAGCAATGAACCCTACATTCAAGTCACCACCAAGCAAACTACTACAAAATGTATGTATATAATATGCTCTAAGAACATATGCAATCGAGGAAGACCGTTGATTCCAGTCTCAAGCCATATAGTAGACACGCCGCCATACAAATATAAATGGGCTATACAAAACAAAACGAAAATACGTACATGAATAATCTTGAGTTTGGTAGGATTAATCATAAATTAGATTATGAATTCGGGTCCCAGTTGGCATCAAACTACAAACAAACTGCTCGCCTTTTGTGCGACTGAATCTCACTTTATCAAGAAGCGAATGCTAAGATAGACTCAACTTACGGCTACCATTCAACTCTTCTCTGCATGTGTCCGTCCTGTCTGACCCGAATGTGAATACATTATAGGACTAAATCAATAGTTTTATGTATATGCAACTACTGTAAACCCAACTTGCACTCTAATAAGCAGAAACTCGCAAGTCCTTAGCCCTTCCTCATTATGAAGCACCCACCGTCAAATTTTCTAGGCGGGAGATTATTTCCCTTTTCCAGGTTTTTGTCAGATACCGATAAAATAAATGCACCTCTATATTTTCACCACCCCAATTCAATACTTTTGCTACTACCACTCAGTCAGGCTGACGGTGATGCCGTGCCGCTTTTTCCATCTGCTCAATTTTTTCCCTTGTTCAACATCTCCAACCGGGAGTAATGGATGGAAGTAAGTATAAGTTGGGGGTAGAAGTGGAAATATCGATATCAATCTTGAGTCGAGGAGAGAGGGAGAGAGAGATCCCGTCATATATTCTCTCAGCATATAGCAATTGAACATGTCAAATAACGTGAGAATTCAATACAATAGTAAAACCTGAACTTGAGTTTTCTCTTTCCTTTCCTGCCCTGATAATATGACTGACAGGAAACCATTAAAGGGGGAAACGCCAAATATGTACGAACAAAATCAATCAGCAATATTCGGCTACGTCTGAATTTTAAATATCAAGTCTCTATTCCCCAGAGTAAAATAATAGTCATTCCATATCCTTTAATGCATACTCATTATCAGTAGATTCTGGCAAGCCCATAGCCTTGTGGAGGTATACATGCACTACAGCATACATTCATATATCTAGAAGTACTCATCGACGTACCTAAGCCCCATTGACTAAATCCAATGTAAACACAAATTGTTCCCAGAAAAAAGGCAGACTGATTTTATCCAGCAACCTCCAATATGCTTTCTATTTCGCATTCCAAAAACCTAAAGCTACATACATACAAGACACAAATGAAATCCACATACATACTGCTATATGCTGCCTCCAAACCAGCGATTGGCTTTCTTCAGCTAGGAGGGTACAAAATGGTACAAATCCAGCCTACGCCTTCATAAAATTTTAACATCGTTTGAATATTATAGTACAGGCACATTTTCACATGCATTCAAATCTACTATATTAGCTCTCTCATCACAGCGTACTTATTTTGTGTCAAATTCGCAAAGACAGGAGAATAATCACCAATTCTTTTTATGCTGCTCCTACAGCCCACATCAGCCTGTCTCAATACATTAAAGAAGTATTTTTGATTTTGATAGTAACATTTTATGCTAAATCAACTAAAATTGCTACTGATACACAATAATAAACTAAATTGCAGAAACACGCAATTCACCTTTCCAAAGGAGAGAGACGACAGTGCTGGGGAAAAAATCAAATCTACGAAAATTTACAAGATCTAACAGAGTTTTATGACGAAATTATTACTACTGCGATTTGCTATCCAACACAAGGGATACTGGTTCAAGCGTATCTACATCTTACATAGCCGCCTAGTAGCGCTAGTTACTACATAGCACGAGGATAGCTCGAGTACAGTTTTTTTCTGCCTCTCTAACATTTCATATCCATTTTTTGCTCTCTTAATTCATCTCGTACTATACGATACATAGATTTTAGGGTTTACGAAAAGTAAACTTACACTCACGACACAATGTAGTAACCTTTAACGTGACAATATTTTATTGATTGTGTGTAAAAGTACATCATCTGTGATCACGAATGCCGATACACTTCTGGCAGTAAAAAGGGTTAGCATAGGGATTACTGCAGGCATGCTATGTATCTTGAGATATGCATTTCCATGTACCAGCATACAAATAACGGCTGACTAGAAGTCATCCTGAATTCATGGCATTCTTACAACCTTTTTATGAGCCTGCCCTATATACATACCATCTTTGCAACATTTCTTTCACAAGTTATCATTTATTTACGAGCTTAAAACTATCGGTAGGAATGTATGAGGAATACTAGGGTAGTTTTTGATCCCATACTTTTCAATATCATTCATATGAATTTACAGTTGCTTTCCAAAAATTAGGAATTGCCCAGAGAGTTTAACTTGGTTGAATTTCAAATCCTTTCTATGGGGTTATTTTACAAATGGATTTTTGCAGTAACACTCAATTCGTACACAGAACAGTTCCTGGCAGTGCACTCACAACTCACAATACTACATGTTCAAAGTTTGTTACATTTACAGTAGGGAGTAAGTTGGCCAATGATTTCTACGACTGACTGTAGTTAAATTGCGATCAATCATAATGATTTCAGGCATTGCTTCAAAACCTCTATA
>JAQFXU010001348.1:0-30254 GCA_034693705.1 Spatulosminthurus flaviceps | reverse complement strand
ATTTTGATTTATACGTTCCATAAGTGCTATAAGTTTTCTACGGGAGATACGTAAGTGGTTGCGCTAACTGCCTAATATCATTTTAAAGTAACATCCTATTGCCACCAACTAAGTTCATGAGAAGACTAAATGACAAATAATTTATTGTTATTTTTTGAATTAACCAACATTTTCAAGTATTTATTAGCACATCCTTTCATAGTTATAATATTTTGATTGAATAGTTTTTAATTCCTTTTTCCGTATCTTTACCTGTAATACGGAATCACACCAAGAGGCATTTTCATGATTTCTAAACTCTATAATCGATAGTATTTTTTTAGCTTGTACATACGCTTATGTAGTCTCGTAATAATATATATTAATAGAGCACACACAATACAACTTGAATGCTTCTTTCTAAACAGAACACTGAGTTACGGTATATATAGATGTTATATAATTTAAACCTACACATCTAAAGAATTTAAGTAAATTGTTATTGCATATACAAGTACTTGCTTTCTTTCCCTTTTTCATATCTACCCTTGCAATTAGAATTTTTTCCCATGTATACTGTAGTACATTTATGTAGTACATGTTTTGAAATAAGACTTCCATTGATAAATAATTATTAGAGCCTGAAGTTGCTACAGTTGTGTTTATAATATTCCAAGCGAAGCTTTTGGGAGGTTCAAGTTAAAATTTCATAATTACATTTTATTTATCATAGTATAGAGTTTGAGTGCTCAAAATCAATGCCCACAAGAGAACCACATATTAGCATGCAAGTAAGTATTGAAATTTTAGGTCATATATTACGTGCATATAGAACTTTTTAAAACTTTATTGGAATACTTCCACTAATGAATTTCTTCCTGTGGTTTGGTATAAGCCCATTATTATAGATTCAATATTATATCATAGGTACGCTTTCTTTATATTCTTTCTCACGTTACTATATATAGAAGACATACTAACAAGGATGTAGAGACTTGAGAGGACATGCCAGTGCTTCTTTTTCTATCATTTTTTTTACCAGCTGAATTGTTGAAAAAATCCATTTTATCAACATTCTATCAGTATATAACTACGGATGTAGATTTTTTTCTCAGAATCGATTGCTTCTTGAAATGCTGAGAGGATTTTTTTCCTAAAGCTTTTTCCCTGTTCGTACATATCCTTTTATTATATGTATAAACCACGCATGTACTATGACTATAAAAGCTTCATGTACATGAAGCTTACAAGGAAATAATTAAGTTCTTCCTCTCAGCACTGTAGGACAGGACCCGAAGCAAAAGCTTTATGTGTGACACTTTCACTTGTCACTTACTTTCCTCATACGTTCTACCTTTCACTCCACCAGTTTTACTCAAACATAAAACACTATTTTTGTAGGATGTATAACACTGGTAATTTCGTCCTAAAATAATTTACAATCCTTTGTAGTAATGGGGGAACTTAAAAACTGTACCACTAAAACTGCAAAAATAAAAACAGTTTATATAAACACTTACACTATATAACAGCAAGACTTGTTCATGAGATTACAACTTTAACAGAATACTATGTTTGTAATTAATTATTTATATGTAATGTGTATACAAACTATTTAAACGAATTTCGAGTTAATTCTCCATATCAAGCTCTGGCTTGAACTAAAAGACAAGGAGAATAGTACTTTTCTATCACAATATAATTAATGATAATGATAATATAATTGTTTTACATTTTCCGCGACTATTAATGACCTTACTCTTATACGATACGCACGTAGCTGGCAAGCATTAACATGTGTTTAGCAATATCTGTTTAAATATTTCTCCCGTCCTAGTCCTATAAGTAGAATACGAATTCATGAGTGAACTCTGGATCTTTTTCATGAGTGAATGAGTGAGGGTGGAGTTTCAAAAAATAAAAGCCACGCCTTGTCAGAATCCTGGAAATCCGTAAATTTTGTCATAGTAGTATAGGTGCCTTCTCCAGTAATGATGCCTATACATAAGGTAAACACACAGGAGTTTATATATTATGTACTGCTATAGGGAAATAACCATTCACTTTTGCAGACAAAAAATGCTAACTAAATGGGGCTGCTCTATTTTATACAAAATGAACATGAAGGTTTATAAACGATCTATAAATCTACAAAAAATATTTTGTACATACTACAAATACAGATGAAATATATATATACTACGACCTATAAACTGCATGCCAATGCCAATAATAAAATTGCATTCACTATTACAATATAGTGACACATTTTCACCGAGCATTTGAATATACGAAGTGTAGCCATAAAATCACACTTGTGAGAATGAGCGAAGTCTGCCCATTTTGAACGTGAAATGTTCAAAATTAGCAGTTTTGAAAACTGGTAGAAATAACTCTTCTTCTACTTAATTTTTTTTGTCATATTAAGTAATTTACATTTTTTTAATACTTACGCGCAGTTCAAAACCAGGCTCCATTTTGATACGATTCAATCGTATTCTTCGATAATTCTCTATTTTTTAAATAACGTGTAATGTATTTTTTATGTGTTTTTTATGCGAAAAACAGATCATGTATAATATTGCGATTATTCCCAAACGTTTTTTTACCTTCTACCTTTTGGTATTGTATACCTACTTTAACTCTCTCCCTACCTCTTTATACTTGTAAACTGGTCGTACTTTACAGAGCAGTATTACCAGCATCCCACAAATATCCTTTCCCCTCTAACTACCTAGATAATTCTACAAGTTTCCACCAACATTTTGTATTGCCTTCGTAAGTGTATATAACCAAGTCTATAATATTATTTTTTTGTGCAACAATCTCGGTTTTTATTCCTGACTACATCATTTTAAATCTCTCCCTAAGGGCTACACTGCATATAATATTAGCTGTTATACTTGTATATATTATTCATGGACGACTATATACTATTATGAAGTAGGCAAGATTGAATATGATTTCAATTTTTCATGAAAGCTGTAGAATAATTAGTGTATATATGAATATGGCCATATGATTACTATGCATACGATTATAGCCTGTGCAGCAGCTGTCAACATAAATATGACAATCTTGAAAACAATAATAATTATTAATAATTACTATAGCTCATTCTATCAGAGGAGACTTCTTACACATATCGGGAATAATTATTGAAGGATGCAAAAGCGAAATATACATAATATAGTATATGTATTAAGAAAAAACCATTAATATAGTTTTTTGTACATGCGAGTAGTATAGTTAGTATATATACTGCTATTAACAATTATGCGGAACAAGAGAGAATGAAAGCTGCTTTTAACAATTTCTCTCCAATTTTGCTTTCACACCATTACAATAATTATTATTGAATTAGCAATGTATGCAAATTGTCTCAAGCTGGGTTCCCTTTTCTGATGTAAATACTGACGTAAATAATAATATATCATATTATCCTTTCCCCTGGCTAATTAATAATTACTATGGCATTTGTTGTCAACTATTACTATATATATAGCACACTATAGGTTCGACCAGCCAGAATAATTGTCACTATACGCATCTAAAATTAAATCCAGGTAATTCAAGCTACGAGAAAGGAAATTGGGTTCTTAAAGCAGATAATAAGGTCACAATGATTTTTCTTAAAGCTTTTTTCCTCTGCGCAGAAATTCCCATCGAAATTACATACATAACTAATAACTCTCTAGAGGTACATATTTTTTACTATTTAGAAATGATCATTAAAACTAAGAGAGGAAAACATAGGAGAAAGTTTCTATTTTTGAATCTTTAAGAATACATGTGTGTATTTTTACCACGACATTCGTACTAGCTGTATACAAGCTACATAAGTTAAAAATTACTCGGGAGGGTTCGAAAAGCTATCATATATAGTAAATCGAAAGATATCAAATAATAACAAAAGCTGCAACTTCTACCATCTCGGAAATGTCTTTATAGTGTTTTTCGAAATTCGCTGTGTATTTTGTATATCTGGCCACATGCGGCTTAAGTGCTGCTTAATTCTTTTAAGTCGCACAGGAATCCATCCGGCACCAATATATGCGTCGATCCTGGAACGGAAATAAGGAGAATGTGTTGAGGTTGAGGTTGCGGTGAAATTATTTAGAGTGGCCTTTATATAAGTTATAAAGGCTTGGATCAATAAAACTACTTACCAACAATGACTTCCCAATTACGAACAGCGTTCGTGACTTCATAGGCCGCTCTCATTTCAGAGAAAGTCACACCACCAACGATGAAGATGAGGAGACGAGGAACGTTCCTAACCGCGGGTGTCTGTTTCTCACGGTGAAGTGGCCCATATCTTGCGCTATTCATAAAATAAGTAGACAATACATTAAGGAGATTGTTTGGTAATTAGTTTCCCTAGGTAATTAACTTTTACAAAGCTCGTTTACTTGAACGGACCCGGGAGAATCAATCCCGGGACTATGCATTCATTTAATTAGCTATAGCTATTCTCCGGCTCCGGCAAGTAAAGGCGTAATGAAGAGGAAGGAAGAATGAAACTACGATCGTGCGTCCAATCGATTTTCCTTAAAACTTGTTGCACTTTTTCATTTAAAAATCGGGGTTGGGTGAGAAAAGTAATTTTGGAATGATAATCACTAGCACTGTTACAAATTCTACCTGGTAAAATTTGTAAGACTGAATCTACTGACAAAGAGCTAACTAACCTTGTAGCCGGGCCTCGGTAGACAGATGGCCCGGTACGACCTCCCCAAAAAGGAAAATGCTTTATATCCAATTTATCTTCAATTGCATCTTCCATAATGTCCTTTACAATCGGAGTCCAACGAGACATTTGGTAAGTTTGATCTGTGATGCGTTCCTTTCTGGGGACCTGATAAACCTTCTTTCTATTTCCCTGCAATGAAAATAAATTCAAGTTAGTCTTTCTGATGCAAACAGTATAATTATTATTAATAATATTTCAGGTAACTTTAACTTAGACAAAATAGCTCACTCCATCAACTACGACGTTCAATCCCAGATTGGACATGTTGGTAATGATACAACGGAGGTCAGCATCAATGTTAGCATGCTGAATTAATTTGTTCAGATTTTCATCTGAAATTCCATTCTTGGAAATAATGTACAAGAGAATAATTCGAAGTTTCTCGTAACTTGAAATTCCCGCCGATGTATTATCCAACAAAATGGGCACGATGTTTCGCATGTGATCTTTGATCTTCTCTCCCTCTGGATTAGTACCCATTGCCAGATCCTTAAAAAACAATTTTTAAAAGCTATTGAAATACTGGAAACTTGACTCATACAATTCGTTTTTATTGATATTTTTGAAACTTTTTCCCCTCTTTACCTGCTCAACGCGGCAGAGATTATCAACACGATTTTGGTAGGCTTTCATGCAATCCTCTGCCAAATGAAGATGAGTGGCGTATTTACTTAATTCTTTTTGATACTGAGGCATTTTTTTAATCAGCTGACTTAAGTCCTTCATCGAAGCTTTATCACTAGGAACCCGTTTGGAGTCGATGAACTTTTTCAAGTTTTTCGTGACAGCTCTGCAATATGATAAAAATACACTCATAAAACATATTCATAAAAAACTAAATATACAATGCAATTAAGGTTGCAAAGTTTAGGATAGCGATTTCAAATAATTTTCTAACTGGAAGGAAACGTAAATTAAAATGTGAACAACGTACTGTGAAACAACTGCAATATGCTGATGTCTTAATTCTACCCACAAATCATCATTTTCGTCGAGGAGTACTTCCTTTTCCGGACCACCGGCTTGGCCTTCATACCTGTACAGAAACATTGTGGCAATTATTTTTTAAATCGAATCTCTCAAAATTCAGATTGTCAAAAAATTATCATCAGTGTCCTCTTTACTTTGTATATATATGTAAGTATATATATAAATATTCATATCATTTGCAAATTTCAATAAAACAACTTACTTGTAAACATCATTTTCAATATTTAACAAGTCATAAGCCATTGCTTGGAAAGTGAGTTCATGGAGTAAAGGCGACACACAATCGAAACCTCTGTCCAAAATAATAAGTTGGGAGCGGGCCTTTTCTCTCCCTTCTCCCATCGTCGGCTCATCGGCTTTATAGGCATCTAATTTCTGTTGAACAATTTGTGCCAGCTCGACATTCTTCTCAAAATCACCGCTTTTCAAAAGCAAACGTAACAAGGAACAATTACAACTCTAAATTACTTCCCTAAATAAGAGCATTTATTTCGGTGCTATAGGAGCTTACCGATAGCGAACGCTAGGGTATTCACCCAACGTCGCACAAAGAGTAGCAATTTGCTCTGCCATTCGTTCCATATTCGCAGTTCGGCCTCCTGATAATGCCGGGTTGTAGTACAGCTGAAATGACTCGGGGCAGTCCAAGGAGAATACCTAAATATCCGAAAATAGTTTTAATAACGTCTACGTCTCTGAATAACCAAGCACATGTTGTATTCTATAACTGTAATTTTTTCCATGTGTGTAATACATACTAATTTTGAGTCATAATAAGAAGTGTGGTCTACTCATGAGCATGAGATTCCGTATTAATGCTTAATTTTTTACGTTACCTGCCCTTCGTACGGCAAAAAAGCGATGTTGATTTCCTTTAGGGTTTTAATTCTCTTTCCACAAGGAGATTTGCAAAGTTCATTGAATAGTTCTTCTGGACATACTGTAAAGTAGAAATGAAGGTAAAACATTTCATTTTTAAACTCTGTCATGTAAGTATGTATAAAATTTCGCAGTGTTCGACTTGACAGAATGTGTTTTATTGACATTTAATTTTATTGAAAATAGGATCTCACCCTCGGTGAAAAACACATGGACATTTCTGTACATAGCACGGTTTAGATTATCAAAATCTGCCATGAGAGAGTTGACAGACTTTTGTGACGGTGTCACCAGATAAATTGCGTCCATTGATAGAGGCTCTCGCTTCTTATGAAGATCTTCAACGATAGTTATCCCCTCTGCTGCAATTTCGTGCATTTTGCAACAAGCTGAAACCATTCTCATGGCTAAACTGTCTACAACAAGAACACGCCATTCCACACCCCCGGGTTTCTTTTTATTCACCACACATGTTCCCCGAATGACATCATTCATAATCTCTGGAAAAAAACGACAAAGAAACAATTTCTTATAGTATTGTCGTCATTAAAATTTTATAGAAAGAAGTTATGATGGAGAGCTGAAATTTATTAACGGTCTTGTTGTTGTAGTTGTTATATCTTGTGGGTGCCAGGGACGGTTGAAGAACCTTGATATTTAAATCTAGTCCGTGGCTTGACCAAAGCCTAGGGCTTATTGCCAGTTCCCATCCTAGATATTTACTATACGAACCAGACAATTTGACTATCCCACATAAATATCCCTATTAACGGTCTTCAAACACTATGAATTTTTTATAATTTTGAATAATTTTGGGTCTTTCCGCTAAAACTGCTGAGTGCTCTATAAAATTTACTTGTTTCTGTTACTAATAACTGATGAAATAGCTTTTTTATTCGGTTTAGGACTGCCAAGAAAAATTCCTTTTAGTATAAAATCCTGTACGTCAATTTTAATCCTAGAAAGGGTGTTTTCCATGATTAAGAGTTAATTTTTAAAAGCTTTTGACAACCGCATATTTATATTTTAGGTGTAAATGGCACGTGCTTAGATTTTCATTTCATTTCGACTTTATTTACGTGATATACCCGATTCAGTACAATAAGACTGGTCTCCCTTCGGTATCACAGACGCTAAAGTGTGTTTTACAATTGATAATTTGGTTAGAGAATAATAAAAATGTATTCATAAACATCCTCAATGGACCTATGGACACAGTAATTACGATCTCGTTTTCTCCGGAAAGTTTGTAGCCGCAGCCATTCCATAATCTTTCTGTTATATTTTATAGATTTTATGTAACAATTAGGTTAAATTCTTTAAAAGAAAAACCGCTATCATTTGTTCACTTCAAGTGAATTTTTTATTTTGACATGAAGAATTTTGACGGAATTAGACAATTATGTAGTTTTTCAATTAGAATTCCAAAGAGTTACATTTTCGTAAAAGCGTAGGAGGAAAATGTTGGATCTTTTCGAGATAAAGAACCCTGAACGCAAACCTTGAATTTTACATTAAACATGACAATTACATGATGAAATTTAATGGTGTAAAAATCACGACAACTCGCTGTTTCGTTCATCTCATGTGTGGTGATAGTGGAATTCCATGATAAAACTAGAAAATTTTTGTATTAACATTTACGTTTGATGCTTAAATTTATGACGCTCTCTGTAATTGGAAACCTGTTTAAGAAGCGCTTGTCCAAACATTAAAAAGTTACTTATTTTGAAATGATGAGAAATCCCTTAAGATGATTATCAAGTTCGAGAATTACATTTTTTTTGTGGCCCAGCAGGCACGTTAAACCTTACCACTCTCGCGTCAGAAAGGTTAAGTATTTTGGCTTCCATGGATTCGTGAAAAACGACAGTTATGCTTAAGACAGAAAATAAAACGCAATTTGAAGCTTACTTTGACCGACCAACGTCTTGAGCGCCATATTGAGACTTTCACTGTTTTCACTACGACAAAGTTATTTTTCAAGTGAGTTTCTGCGTCTACTTTTGTATCAAATCTCCAACAACTTTCACCATCACTTTCACCGATACTCTATTATTATTGCCGTTTGTTTGGAGAGTAAAATTGAAACACACTTGACTAATCTAATGTCAATTTAATTCCCACATACAGGAATGAAATACGCCCTTTTGGCTGTGCTAATCTGATTCCTTTCAATCAATATAAAAGGAGTTTTGGCACCGTGGGTATTACGTGTGTATATAAACTTGAGCATTACACATGCACAGAAGAAGAAAGTTCCTCTGTGTCTCATAGCTTTCCACACGCAGGGCTACTCCGTCTCAACCCTTTCTAGGGTGCAGTCACAAATTTCGTCTCAGTTTACTTTATGCGTGGGTATCCACCTCTGCTTTTTCCAGGCTATATTTGGATGAAAACATTATCCAGAATTTTTCCCAGCTCAGGTAGTTACGCATGCAGTCACTTCATGCCCACGTTATCACTCTATGCTTGACGTTGTCGGACTAAAAAAACTATTGGCTTGCAGAAAAATAGACCGATGAATGGTGAAAGTCCATGTCCATGTCCTGGGATCAGCCCAAACATACTAAACTAGTAATGAGCATTACAACAGAGCAATGAAGTGATACAAATAACTATTAATCTGTGAACACCTGTGCTACTAATTTTATTCATCTATTATCTTAACTGCTGTTAGAATAACGAACATAGTATTCTCATTAATTTCCAAACATGATTGTAAAAATTCTGCCAAATGCATGGATTTGGTTGTAAGAGCTGAGGCAAAATGTCGACCAGAATAAATATTATTATTACTACTAAATGTAGTCTGAAAAAAAGTACATATGGTCCCGATTTTGATGCGAAGGAAAATGATGGTTTCAAATATAAGCCCAATTAAAAATAACATCATTGTGAGGCCCCGCTTGGTGCTCCTACAGCGCTTTCAGACAATTTCGACACACGCACGTTGAAATGAGAGAGAGTACGCATAACAATAAAAGAGAATATAATTACATAGCTATACATGCTACATCCTCACATTATGTTTACCTAATATAAATATTATGTAATCAAATAACTTAAGCTTGCGTCAGAACTCGGCGACAGCACGGGAAAGCATGTCACTTAACTGTATCATGGAAATGCAGGCCAAAGGCAAAAAATTTCAGCCAAGTCTTTTAAGAATTGTAACGAATGCAATGCAAATTTAATTAGAATAATCCAGGGTTGATTCTAATATTAGCCTACAGGCCTAGGCAATTAATATTGCATAACAAATGCATACGTAGATAAAGGATGCCAGTACACGAGGGGAAGTACGTAAGTCGCAGATCTAGGAAAATATTTGTATACGTTAACAACGACATTCAAATGTAAATTATTTTTATCAGGTCAAAAACAGGTTAGTAAATTATTGTCCAGAGGCTTTAGTCTTATTATTGCTGTAAAAATTTATCTGTTGGATTAGTACACTTCAATGTTAAAGAATAAAATGCGTTTTGTCGTGAGAAGTTCCAACGTTGTTTTTTATATTGTGGCAATTGGTAAGGTATTTCATCATTTAATCAACTTGGCTTATGTTTTGCAATTAATTATCTTTGTGATATTTGTAGTGATTCGATAATGAGATTACGGCAGTATAAGCAAAATCAAAGACTAGTGTATATATATAGTCGGTCATCTTGAGTAGTACTAATGCTGAACTTTCGCTATTTTATTTGAAACTTTTTGAATACATACAAAGGTTGCATAAAATGCATAACATCAGCGTCACTAGGTTGCCCCCTACCTCAGACTCCCTTCAATGGAAACTTTGAAGTTCATGGCTGTGAAGGAATTCTTAAGGATCCATTTTTTGGTCCTTGTTGGAAGAACCCCCGAATTCTGTTTCCCGTTGGACAGGTTATTGAAAAAAAATGAATATTGTCATTGCCATTGTTTAGAATTTTTAATTATTGTAAAAATAGGACTTGTTCAATATCAGTTTAGGTCAGGTGGGTCAACTTAACATGATAAGGCGCATAAATGTGAAAAGAATATTAATTTTTCGTTACTCAATAGGAAGTCTCATACTTTTGCTCGAAAGGCTTCTACTTACGAGGAGAAAAGCTTTTAAAATGCGAAGAGTCAGGAAATTGGAGCAGCATATTTCCAAGATGCTGCAAAAGGCGAGGTGATACTCCGGACAATACGGAGGAAAATGATGGAATCTTAAAACGAGCTATGAAGGCTTCTCTGGATGTACTAGAAAGATCAAATGAAGATCCCTTTGAAACCGAAGTTGACAATGAACAGTTATCATGTCCAGCATTAAGCCGGACGAATAATGTTGAGTTCGAATGTTTGACTCCGGATGGTCGCATAAACGATTGCCGACTGCCTCCTCTACCTCCTTTCACCGTTGCTCACTTAAAATGCGCCAAGTAAGTATTGCAAATGTCAGTGAATTGCAAGTTAAATACTATGTAATTTTCGTGAGAATTTCGAATTAACTTCAACTGTCGAAACTTAGGTATTATTACGACCGCATAATTGACCAGTACATGAAATGTGTGTTTGTGTATGCTAAAAGCCTAAAAATTTGTACTTCATGTATTGTATCATTCCAAAGAAATCAGTCTCAGCACAACTGCCAACTGCCACTGTTATTGGCAGTCTAGTCTGCTAGGGTAATTGTAAAATTAGCGGAAAAATTAGGGCTGATTACAAGGTATACTGGAATGTATTGATAACAGTGTGTACCCAGTATGTATACATACAATTGAAAATGTAAGATGTTACTCTAAACATGTTTGAAAATATTTCAGGTACTATAGGTCAAGCGGTGACCTTGCTTACAGGTTAGACAAAATTGCATGTGTACATATTATATACTCACTATAGATGCTTTAGCTGTATTTTATAAATGAATATGTAAAAGTTGTAAAACAGGGTTAGTGACCATTTTGCAGGTACAGAAAGTGCAAACCGGACGGTACTTGGTCGACGGAGGGATCCATAACATGTATCTCAGGTAAAGTGAAAAAGGTCGAAGTTCAAAATTCCTAAAAGTCTCATTCCCTTCCATTCTCTTATCTCTTAAACAGACCCGTAAAAAAGTTTGTTCACTTATAGTTTAATGGTTGGCTATTACTGGTTTTTCCACATGTGATTAATTGATAGATTGTGGGAAATCTGATACGCCGAAAAAGTCTTTCATAACTAATGGAGTGACATCCGAACGAGGTCAATGGCCTTGGCATGCGGCACTTTACCTTCGGACAAGGGGAAATTGGGACTTTATTTGTGGCGGCTCTTTGATATCGAAACAAGTAATATTGACTGCAGCTCATTGCGTTACACATCCTTCGACAGAAGCTCCGTTTGATCTAAATCGAGTAGGAACAATCCTCGGCAAGTATTCTCTTCATTTCGGGACGAGAGATGTAGGCGAACAAAGGAAACACGTGAAGGAAATAATGGTTCATCCCAACTACTCTCCACTCACATTTGACTCTGATATCGCCCTCATAATTCTTGACTCTCCTGTGGATCTCACATTTTACGTAAGGACAGTCTGTTTTCCAGAAAGCTTCAATTCTCTCATTGAAGAATACCAAATCCAAGAGGGCAACATCGGAACCGTACGTTTTTATATTACTTTCCTATGGATATTTATGTATCAAAACATTACGTACTACGTACATACGAGTGTTGCGAGTCATTATCTTGACTTCATTTTTAATATCCATGAATGCATCTTTCTTCTTCTGCTTATGCTTAGGTTGTAGGATGGGGACTAAGGGAAGACGGGAAGCTGGCTGAAAATCTTCAAGAAGCGCACATTCCAGTGGTGGGATCTCGGATATGCATAGATTCGTTTAAAGATTTTTTCCAAACCCAAACCCGCTACACTAATTTCTGCGCTGGTTACACCAACGGTGAGTTTGTCACCGCATACCAACAATTAGATTACTCAAGAATAGAGTTTCATTGAACTATATAGCCTGAAGTAATAATTTTAATCTTCTTTCTATTTTCTACTTATAGGTACAGGTGTATGCAATGGAGATAGTGGCGGAGGTATGGTGTTTCCTTCGGGTTCTGGCGCAGACCAGAGATTTTATGTTCAAGGAATTGTCAGCGCTGGAGTTCCCGACCAATTAGACTCATCAAAATGCGATTCTCGCCAGTATGCGTTATATACTCGTGTTGGCAGGTAATAATTCTAGTTGAAACTCGACCATTGTTAATTAAACTACAATTTTCAAATTATTAGATTATTGGGTGTAGAACGAATTCTTGTGCACGAAACATCCGCACTTTGTCTGTTTAGAGAATGTGCACTACAAGTATACCATTTTTTAAAATATTTTGGTAAATAACATAAATGTTGACATAGATGCATTCACTTATACTCCCGTAATTTTCCTTTCAGGTACGCTGACTGGATAGTCCGGACGTTGACCCCCGATGGCTACATCTAATTTTGACGTATTCTCATTTCTACTCTAATTCATACGACGAAGGTTTTTTAAAAAGAATAGATCGTGAATAAGGAAATCAGATTATACTGTACCTTGTTAAAAATGTTATTACTTTCTTATTCTACAATCCCACTGACTTTGGAAATTTTCATATAAGTTAAGTTAGCGAAAAATTAATTGTAAATAGATATATACAAATAATTTATTATTGAAAAAATAAAATCAATGGAAACTTGGAAACAAATTACAGAAACACAACACGTTTTAAAGCGTATTTTTTAGCGTTAATTTCTAGCGAGAAAGATTTCCCTTTGTTCGTCACAATGGATTACAGATATTCTATGTACCTGTTGATATTAATTGTAGCTTACCACAAGGGTTAGGCTGCTAAGGGGTCTGGATGAAGGTAATCGATGTAATTGTTCACAACTTTGGTATTCATAACTTGTATTTTGTCTTCATTTGATGCTGCCACATCATCTTGCATGCTTTGCTTACAGTGCATAAATGGGGCATAATAATTTATTCTAGAAATAGAAAATATGTAGATTAACCAAAATAATAATATAATAATGTATACAGTTAATAAATACTGCTCACAGTTATAAGTTTGTAATCTCTAAGAAGCCTCTCTTACCGGCCAGCGCCTATATTCTCGTAAATTGTTAACATTTATAAAAATAAAAGAGAACTGGAACCAGGGAATAATAATTACCTAAATAGTATTACTTAATTTGCAAATAATAACTACTGTGGTCAACATCAACATCTGTTCCCTTCATGCTCAAAACCCATTATTCCTTCGGTTGACCTATAATTGTTTTGCCGTTCGGTTGCCCTATAATATTTTTGCCGTTCGGTTGCCCTCTAATTTTTTTGCCGTTCGGTTGCCCTCTAATTTTTTTGCCGTTCGGTTGCCCTATAATATTTTTGCCGTTCGGTTGCCCTATAATGTTTTTGCCGTTCGGTTGCCCTATAATTTTTTTGCCGTTCGGCTGCCCTATAATATTTTTGCCGTTCGGTTGCCCTCTAATTTTTTGCCGTTCGGTTGCCCTATAATGTTTTTGCCGTTCGGTTGCCCTCTAATTTTTTGCCGTTCGGCTGCCCTATAATGTTTTTGCCGTTCGGTTGCCCTCTAATTTTTTTGCCGTTCGGTTGCCGAATGTGCTTCATTATCTCATGACCTATAGTGTGAAATATATGCCTACAGTGTCGATATTTCAATGGATTCCATCATCATGGATGGCTTGGTATGACAATTGACGTCAAATCTTAAGTTGTGCCGTTCTTCAAAATTTTGAAAAAGGAAAATCTGCCTGCACATCTACATTGAAAACCGAAAATTATGGTGCGAGTTTCATGGCTCTACCTCCATTATTAAAAAGTTAGGCGATGAACAAATGTATGACAAAATACGACTGTCATCGTTCCAATATATCGCTTCGCTCATTAAAGGATAAAAATGTTACTGTAGTTCCCAGCTTCGTGACATACCAAAAGCGTGTTTGTATGGAACAAGAAATCCATAAAAAAAACCCATAGGTTAGGGCCAGTGCGTAACACCATAATGGGACTGGTTATGCGAACACTTTTGCCTTCGTTGCTGCAAAAATTTGAAATGCGGTTTTATTATGTTGAGATGATTACGATTAATACAATGCCTCCGGGGGTAGATTTCACGCTACCTAGCGTTTTCACGGAAAGATTTACTGCAATTATTGTGTTAAGCATATTAATTACCGAGATTTGGTGAATTGTCTGTGGGAAACTGGAGATCTTCAAGGAGCGACCAGTTTATATTTTAGGATTAAGTAGCTACTATAACAACATCCATATTTAAATAACTACAAGTAATATTATCATTAGTTGATTTCCCAAGTTTCCCGAGGCACAATGACCCATTAAAAGACGGTGCGTGCAACCCTGGAAAAGTCCTATTAAATATGCTTTAATCATTCACAGTGTGCAGCAGCTCTGGACTTTCCCAGTGTTAGTGCACCGCTGGATCGTAACTGGGCATTGTATAGTTCTGCTCAAAGCCGTGGAAGACAAGTGACTGTGAGAGTCCATTCCTATGAATAATGAGTAATTGTTCATTGTGGCTTTGTGGCTATTTATTAATAACTTGTTGAGGACGTCACGTGAAATGAGTCAGAACGGTTTTAAAGAGTGACAGAAGAGCTAATTGTGTTGGCAAGTGAGGAATTAAGCCAGGAGAGGTGTGGACCTACTATTAAATGCGGAACTCCGATTGAATTAAAGTTGGACACAACATGGCGCTTACAAAAGTCGTTTGGGAAAGTAAGTAGTAGATTTTAAAATAATTAAAGTAATAACATAGGAAAAAAAGGGTTTCAGTCATGACACAAATACTGATGATTTTTCAAGCCCGCGATGCATTCGTATACTTTTTGAACGAATGTCCTGGAAGTGTGATTAACAAAAATGTATCAGTTGAAACTGTTACATCAGGTGAATTTGCCATTTATTTTAGTTTAAAACTTTTGCAGAGATAAGGAACGATGTTATCCGAGGAACGGGAACAAGTTCAAAACCCGGAAGTTTAGAATGGCGAGTTCTTGTGGTGGATAATTTGGCGATGAGAATAATATCGTCCTGTTGTAAAATGCACGAAATTGCAGCCGAAGGAATTACAATTGTTGAGGATTTGCACAAGAAACGGGAGCCTTTACCGACTTTAGATGCAATTTATTTGATTTCACCATCCAAGGAATCTGTGGAAATTTTAATAAAGGATTTTGCAAATACCAGCCGTCCTATGTATAAAAATGTCCATGTGTTCTTTCTAGAGTGTAAGTTTATATAAGTAAAGTGGATATTTTCGAAGTATAGATTTTGCCTGCTCAATTTACCGGTTGAGAGGTTAATTATTTCGAAGTAGATGATTTTATAATAGTGTAAATGTCGTTGAGGCAGTTTATTAAGCTATTAAAACTATCACCAAATAAGCTATCTAATATAACTGGATTTGTTGTTGATAATATTTTGCTGAGAATTCCAAGGAGTTTTGTGGTGTTAAGGGGAGCAGCAACAGGTGATACAGGGAGAACTGCGAACTTGCTTGTTGTTGTTTTCCATTTTCAGTGAAGGAATCTTTGAGTGATCAATATGTTTGTATTGCAGCTTGTCCAGAGGAATTATTTAATAGACTTTGCAAATCTGACTGTGGAAAGCGAATCAAAACTCTGAAGGAAATTAGTATCGCATTTTTGCCTTATGAACGACAGGTTAGCTATCAAATGGAGCTATAAAGCAAAATTAATCACGACTGTCGTAATTAGCAATTTTAATCAAGCCTTCGTTGCTCTTATAAATAATTAATGTAATTAATTCAATTACGTTAACGTAATTGCTTTTTTATTTAGCTATTTTAAAAAAATTGCTTTTTTATTAGGTGTTTTCTTTGGACTGTCCCAGTACATTTCAGTCTTACTATAGCCCGAGAAACTCATCTGAAGCGAAGGGTCGAACAGCTGATATGGAACGAGTTGCAGAGCAAATTGCTACTCTATGTGCAACTTTGGGGGAATATCCTAGTATTCGGTATCGGTAAGTATTAAATTGATGTTTTGTACCAAAATTCATGTCCTTCAGGTCTTAGCACAGTAATAATTAGTTATTAAGATTCTTAATATAAATTTTTAATATGTAGAAGTGACTTTGAGAAAAATTTGGAGTTAGCTGAAATTGTCCAACAGAAATTAGTTGCATACAAAGCGGATGAGCCTACAATGGGGGAAGGGAAGGAGAAAGCCCGTTCACAACTAATAATTTTAGATAGAGGATTCGACTGCGTGTCACCTTTACTTCACGAACTAACATTTCAAGCTATGGCGCACGACTTGCTGAACATTAAGAATGATGTTTATAAGTGAGTGAATCTGAGAACTGATTCATCAATGTTC
The DNA here is from genome assembly GCA_034693705.1 of Spatulosminthurus flaviceps. Taxonomy (NCBI): domain Eukaryota; kingdom Metazoa; phylum Arthropoda; class Collembola; order Symphypleona; family Sminthuridae; genus Spatulosminthurus; species Spatulosminthurus flaviceps. Next base: position 13,275 of record JAQFXU010001348.1, on the reverse strand, counting down.
TACCTGATTTATTTTGGTAAATCTGTTTTGATTTGATTCCATTGCAAAAATAATGAATCAAAATACGTTGTATTTATTTTACAGATACCAAGGACAAGCGAGTGGTCCAGAGAAAGAAGTCTTGTTAGATGAGAATGACGAGTTGTGGGTGGATTTGAGACACAAGCACATTGCTGAAGTTTCCGAGTATGTAACAATGTTACTTTTATTCTACAGTGTCATTCTATGCATTTAAGATTTATCGAAAACGTCGAGAATTGCAAAAGTGATTTTGAGCGGGAAACAGATCAGCCGGCTTGTGGGAATCTGTATCAGTAGGAAGTCCGTTACAATAAATGGAACTGGCAAATTGCCTTTTTTTACAGAAATGTACCAAAATTTATAAAAAAATTCACGGAATCCAAACGAGTCGCAGGGGACAAGACCACCATGAAGGACCTCAGTTTATTGATTAAGAAAATGCCCCAGTTCCAGAAAGAACTGAGTAAATATGCCACTCATTTAAACTTGGCACAGGACTGCATGAAGGCCTATAAAAACCGTGTAGAAGATCTTTGTAAAGTTGAGCAAGTAAGATATCATGTTTTTTTCTGTGCTTAGTTTGAAAATGTGAATGTTGTTCACATAGTCTAACGTTTTGATTAAAATACAGGATCTAGCCATGGGTACGAATGCTGAGGGTGAAAAGATAAAAGATCAAATGAAAAACATAGTACCAATTTTACTTGACAACACATCTACTGGCATAACGGATACCGAAAAAATTCGAATCATTCAGCTGTATATAATTTCCAAGAATGGGATTTCCGATGAAAATCTGAATAAGCTGATCCAGCATGCCAACATTGATGCAGATCTCCGGTGTATCATTACTAACATGTTTAATCTTGGGTTGAACGTAGTGGATGGGGTGAGTATTTCAGTTACTTATACTTTACTTGGATTGTTATTCCTGCAAGCCTTGTAAGATCTAAAAGGTTTACGAGTTTGTTAAGTGATAAAATGATTGTGGTTTTCACTTTTTTTCCGGAATTTTACAAAATATATTTTTTCGCACAGATAAATAAGCACAGAGTCTACCAGTACCCAAGAAGAGAAAGGCCAACCGATCAAGGTTACCAGCTATCTCGTTGGACTCCAGTTGTGAAGGATGTCATCGAAGATGCTATTGAAGATAAACTTGATGAAAAGCATTTTCCTTTTTTGGGTGGCCGAACGGTATCCTCGGGTTACCAAGGTCCAGTGTCAAGGTTCGTTAATGAAAGTTGGAGTTTAAATGGTTTTATCTATCTTCCTTATTATGTGACATGGTTAACCATGTTTTATTTCTGGATTGTAGTGCAAGATACGGTGAGTGGCACAGAAAAGGAAATCAGAACACTAAAAACCTTCCCAGAATCATTATTTTTATTGTTGGTGGAGTCACTTTTTCCGAAATGCGTTCAGCGTACGAAGTCTCTAATAACAATCGTGGCTGGGAAGTCATTATTGGTGAGTTATACAATAAGTTAGGTGATCGAAAATCAATAATAATATTTGTTAAATTTTGCTTGCATAAAAATATTTGTCTTTCAAAGGATCGACTCACATTCTCACTCCTACCGTATTCCTGGACGACTTGAAGAAATTAACCCAAAATTGATTCCTCGAAACAGTCGAAACGCTGTACAACATTGCCATTGCCTTGCAAACGCAAAAAAATTATGTGTACCAAACTGCAACGAAAGCAATCACTGAAGCCTTACAAGATAACCTGCATTTCTATGAAAAGTATTTTTCAAGTATTCTTTGAAGAAAGAAATTATTAATTATTAGCGAACTACTATTTCAGCACTTTGTGAACTGCAAATAATTGTTGTTGCTAAATGTGTACATAATATTTATTTACTTGTTGATTACCAAGATGCATGTGATAACCTAAGATGAAAATGCTTAACGGGTCGAATATATCCCTACAAACTCTTTAGCTTTACATGAGCACCGTTCGTTGTGCTTGTTGTTAGGATTATGACTTTAAGGGGAGCACGGACATAATCCCGCCTGTGTGGCATAATCCCGACTGTCATCATCACGCTCGTTGTGGACACAATCCCGCCTTTATCCCAAACACACTTTTGAGCTCAATATTTGTCCAGCCACCTTACCATGGTTTCCAAAGCAACATATGAATTACTGTGTTGTTTACCAAAGCGACCACACAGTAATTAGCAATGCGGGGGCATTAAATTGGTTTAGTTAACCTTTTGCTCAAGCACTGAATTTTACTCTCCAGAAGCATTAAATGTATTTAATAATTGTACCGAAGTACTAAGCTACGGGACCTTCTAAAATTGGATCTGTTTGGGAAGTTTGAGACCTTCAGTTTCAGAATTGGGACCTGAGACATTATCGTCTAATCTAATGTCCGAGATATTAATAAGTTTCGCGGAACTGAGACGTAACATCGGTAGATAGAATTTACCAGCATTGCCTAATGAACTAATGAATGCAGAAATTTTTAAAAAATTCAGCTTAAATCCATTAAATAATTAATGGTCAAATCTAACATTGTATTGTTTCAACGCTGTATATGCACTATGCAGCGAAGAATAAGTATTAAAATGTCCAGCATTGACATGTGATTTGGCTAGTTGGTTGTCATGGAATCTCATTTTCACGGGATTATGTGCCTTGATAGGGGGGTTATTGTCGGATATTCGGGATTATGGTCCGTGGGGGGGTTGACAATATTTTAGGAGTTGAACTTTACGGAGGAGTAAGTTATTATCGTCCGTCATTTGTGCATATTTGTTGATTTATTTCGTGATTGTTGTTATTCCTCCACATCATTCTGGAAATATTGTATCGCTTACCAAATCATATATTATCTACAGTTTCATTTTGTCTACAAATATATTTATTGTATTCGTATGTAGTAATAATTTACAACTATTCTTTATTTACATTACATTTTGGAATGTGTGGAAGTATGGTGTCTACAAAAATATCTTTGTAGTTACAATTTCGACGTATCTTTCTGTGCCTTGAGGTTCTCCCAGAAACTGATTAAACTTATACACATCTGACTGTAACACACTACCCAATTATTGTACAAAGGCAATTTCATTGATTACCTATCACTAAATGTTAACATTTGTAAGATTTCGTTCATAGGTCTGCGTCATATGCTTCCATTCCTGAACTTGTTCTATGTTTCAACTATCATACTAAATTACTCCAACAGTTTAACACTATAGAGCTGTCAGTCAATCTTCTCTGACGTTTGATACAAGTCTCACTATCAGACGTCGTACAAGTCATGAACTACCATTTATTAGAATATTGAATGTATATACTTGCGAATCACAAGTTGCGATAATTCGTACTATTAACGTTAGCTTGCAAAGAACGACTTGAAAAATTATTTAAAACATTTTGTATACACCGGTTTAAAATTATGTACTTACACCTTTAGGGTAAAACCACTGGGCTAGAATCTGCGATTGCCGAGCATAAACTGCATCCAGCTGAAAATGGTGATAAAAACAATTAGTGCACACCTATTGTAGCTGAAATTGTATAGCAATTAGAGCATCAATCCAAAATAATAATATTTCTCTCAGCATTCTTTCACCTCAAAATCCCGCTTTTGTTTCTGCTACATATATAGTAGCCTGAAACTCTTCCTCGAAATATTAACAGCCAAACCCAACTATACACAACCAATTAACTACTCGGCAGTATCACCAAAATTAGTTTCTATTCCATATGTCATTACTTGTACTCCACCTTTCACAACCTTAGTAATTACGTACTGATTATTTTAATTATTACACCTCACTCTCAGCTACTTACCACCTTATAAAAGCGGTCATAAATAAATATCCACATCATGATAAACTATGATGTACATGCATACGTATATTAACATCAATTAATAAAAAAGCTAATGAAATATAACAACTCTATATCACCCAGTAACCAACCTGTACCAAGTACCAACCCTGACCTTTCTTATAAATAATTTCCCTTTTCCTTAAATTCCTTACCGCCGCATCGTCCATATAAACGCTACTGCCATGTCTCACATACTCACTGAGTATGTGAGACATGGCAGTAGAAATGTAGTAGCTTCTCACAAGAATCAAACACGCCTCACGCCTTCGACAATCATTAGTTGCTACTTTTATCAGCTATAAAATTGCATCATATACACAAGAACTTCAATTATTATTACAATTCCTTTCACACAAAATGTTACACTACGGATACGGAAATTCACACAAATATTCTCGCCTCGTTCATTGCACATCTTGCTTACACTACAAGCAACCAAATCCCAGGTGTGAACTCCATTATCTACACACAGGCCATCAAAGTGCTCTAGCTTGACCCTGAATCCCAAATAAATAGCGTACATTTTCTAGCTTCAAATCTGTTCCAAAATAAGAGGGATTAATTCAAACAAATTTTTAAATTGCAGCAACATACATTTCTCTCAATCTCAACCATTACAATTCACACTTTTAAGGTAGGAGACAATCTAGTATGCAGTATAAGGTTATTTTATTGCCTTGATTCCTTTTAGCGGTGAGGATCTCATTAATGTACTGGCATGGGCACATTTGCTTTGGACAATGTAAGGGACGGAAGTCTCCAGAGGTCGCTAACCCTCTCATCCAGTCTTTGGCCCATCGTTGCATATACCGGACGAGTAAAGCTATACTCTGCACAAATTCATGAACTATTTTAAATATCATTTACAATTAATTCAAAGAAAAAACCACGAATGTATTGCAACGATGGGCCAAAGTATTCCTTTATTTTTTTCCCTTCGAAATAATAATTATTTAAGTTAATAAAATAAGAACAGAGCTACTATAAACTCGTAGTTCTCAGAGTTACCTTTCCTCATTGTTACTGGTCAAAAAAGGAACTAAACTCTTAGAAAAAAATGATTCTAATGATCCAGTCAAAATTAAAATCAAACCAAATTTAAAACCATATTTGTCCGTTTAAAGCCCTTTTTATACATGCTGTTTCCACTCGAATACTAATTGTAAAATGATTAATCGTACCGTTCTATAACATTAATAAAATTTACATTCAAAAACTTTAGAATTATTTCTACAGACGGGATTTTATTAATAATGCTACAATTTATTAACCTTTGCCTATATAGTATCTACCAGCATAAATATAGTATCATTAGTTATTTAGGTCTAATAACTGGAAATACTTTCAATTTTTAACAGTGCATTATAAAACATCGTGGACGGTATTGTTGCTTTTTATTGTTGAAGAGAATAATATGGCCGGAATAATCCATGGCTGACTACATGATATTTATATTAAGATCATTGATATTATGAAAACAAAATGCAGTTTAAAACATATTCGCATTTTTTAATAATTATTGGGATGGAGGATTCGGACAACATGGCATCCACCAGTTGCAGGCATTTTCTCTCTGTGCTATCGGCTTATGGCGGAGGTACTCCTCCACGTACTGGCAGGGACATAATGCCGACGTTAAATGCCGGGGCGCTGACGGATTTTCTCCGCCTTCTCCAACCGTCCAATCTAGCCTATATGTGTAATCATGAAATGGTTGTTTTATAAAGAAAAAAAATTCAGAATATTTTCACAAAAAATTGACTCAATTTAACTAACCTCCGTCTGAGGAAATCTTTGGCCCAACGTTGCACGTACCGTAGAAATAAACGTTCTCCTTTCTATACACATATATGAAACCACAGAAAGAAATTAGTCGGAGTGAAAAAACGATAGCTTCAAAGATTCAAGGTTGAGAATAATAATAATTATTATTGTTGCCCTTCTCACTATCGACATTAATTTACTTTACTCGAGTCAATAAGCTAGTTACGCCTGGTTAATCACTCTGTACGTACAATTTTGAAGGAAATTGCGAGATGTGTTTTTTTAAAATGATTATGACATAAATATGTAAATACAAATGTTGATGCAATTTTTAGTGGATGTGTTATAACGAAATGTATTATATGCAGATTTGTGTGGTTTTCATAACCAGGCTTACTGAGCTTATATAAGCCGGTAAAGTAAATTATGTATATTTAAATGTCACTTTTAACAACGTAAGTACCTGCTTCTGTGGAATCCTCGTCGTATTCTGTGCACCTGTGATGACAATTTCAACATCACTAGCATCTAAGTGTCGCTGGACTCGTTGCCTATCTTCCATGCCATCCAGAAGCTGCTCTAGGCGTTTCTACATCATTGGGAAAAGTGTCAATCAAAATGATAATTTGCAGTAAGTGGCAATTATACAAAGCTCAACTCCTTCTCAATTACCATTTCTAATGTACGCATACGTAAAATATAATTCTTATGCAAATATATGCATAAGAAATGAGAACATGACAAGAAAGCGAGCTTTTTTTAAGCTTTCACACTTATGAATGCATTCCTTCACTCTGGCAATACAAAAACATTAAATCTACGTGACAAGATTAGTTTAAGCTAAAAATAAATATTAAAATGAAAAATTATTCCTTCAATAACAACCACTTTTTAAATGCATCTCTTGATAGGGTTAAAGACCACAGGAAGTACAACCTTTACTAAAAACATTAATACTAAAACTCTCCTATTTTTGACAAGTCAAGGTTCTGGTTCTAAAATATTTTGATTTAAATGACAAGGACAACTTGGTAGATAGAAAATAACTTACAATGCAGTCGGTGGGATCGAAGTAGATAAAGCACAAATGGACTTTATGACAAGAAATTCTTCCCCGATCATCAAGGCCTATGATAAGTTTGTGCTTTAATAGAAGTTTATTCACTTTGGCCATGCATCTCTCCAACCCTTGATTTATCTACATTTTCAAAATTCTCATTAGCATTAGAATACGAATCATTCATTAAAGACATGCAAAACCCAGCGTACCTAGATTCCAAGCCATGCCCATATAAATTATTGCTGGTGCAAACGAAATAACCTCAAAGTAAATGATTTCATAACAAAGCTTTAAAATGTAAACATTCCGGACATTTACCTTAATCTTGATATACATGCACAAGAAGACTGCAGCTGCATTGATGATCAGCCAAGTTATACCAAGTGCAAAGAGACCAATACCCACGACTCCAGAAAACAAAATTATTAATAGGATTAAAAAGGCTGCAGTTAGCCACGAGGCAAGGAGTCTTTTGTAGCAGATTGTGTATGCATTAAAACCTTCAATAAAATCAAAATTAAACTCTGTCAGTATTTAACACCAAATATTCATCATCCCATTTAAATACATTCCTCATGACTCATACACACATCAACAGTCGTATACATAAGCACTACATAAGTAAACACAATAACTAGAGCACTATTAGTGCAAACACAAGGAAGCTCTACATCTCCCTCGGCCTTTAATTGATATATACAAATAGTGAAAGAGAACAAAAAATTCGTTCCAGATAAGATAACATTTACTACATATACTGTCCATACTGGGACAAGCTTGAATCTTTGTCAGAGAAAAGGAAAGTATAGTGACAGGGAGCACAATAATAATTCATTCTCTAAATGAAAGTTAATTTTTAAACGTTTTACAACATTTATAGGAGACAAAGTATAACTCAGTGCTCTCAGACTGCATATCCTTAAATCCTCATACTATATAGAGCAATAACAACATCCATTCGATTCATATAATTCATATATAGAGAGACAACTATAGAAATATTTACGTAGATCCGACGTAAGAAGCTCCATAGCATGGACATATTCTTCGACTGTCAAAGTCAGTCCTGCAACCATCAGTTCTTCGGGAACAAGTTCTGGACGGAAGGAAGCCGGTGTTACCCATGGCCATTTGGTATTGACTGGCAGAATGGAAACTATCACGTCACCATTCGCTGTTGGAATGCGGAATGCAGAGACACATTTACATACTTATAGACAAATACAAACAAACACTTTCTATTGATCTAAAAATAGTACAGAAAAAATAGAAAATCAATTTATGCAATTGAAGGAAATTGATTTGAGGTTTTAGGATAAAAAATTACAAGTGCATTCATAGCATGCACGGATGCACAAAAAGTGTAGTATTTGATATATAAAATAAGGGTTCGTTTCCGGAAGAAAAAAAATAAATGGAGAAAATTGACTGGTATAAAAACTTACTAAATCCCGTGTTATTCCTGCGGCCTGCAGTAGTGGTACTAGTACCGGCGTGATTGGAACTTTCCGAATTTCTAAGTTCAACATTATGAAGGCTGCCTACGTTAAGATATGTTGCACTATCGCGCTTACTATTATTTTGTGAAGGAATAACATTGGCATTTTTATTTTGGATGGAATGATTAGTTGACGGAGTTCTGGAGGGAGTTGATGAGACTGGAGGTACAATTTCAACGGATGGTTCAATCACAGCAGGACTTATATTATTACTGGGAGAATTTCCCGAATGATTATTCCCGGACACTTGTCCGGATTCAGCGGACACTGTCACATCAGGATCTTCATGAAATTGAACCCAATTACGATTCTGGGGATTTTCTTCAGGAGTCTTAGTAGTCTCCGTGGATGTCTCCATTTTGGATAGGCAACCACACCTCACTGACTGATTGGACTCGCCGTAGCAGTTGTTATATTACATTATGTTACGTGCCTTCAAAGTAAAGGTTGCTAGTAGCATCATATTACACTTTACACACACACATACACCTGAGAGTTCTTCCCCATTCATTCCTTAGCTTTTGTGTGTGCGGCACCTGTTCGCCTTTTTTACTGCTGCTTCCCTTTGGAGCCGGAGCCAGAGGCTCAACTAACCTAACCATACACCTTTTATCTACGGTGGTAAAGCCAACTGTACACTTCACAACAGAGATCACATCTCCTCATCCGTACACCCTCCACAACAATACCCTATAACGTGTACAATATCTCGTCAGTCATTCCTACAGCCCATAACTGGCAATAACACAATTTCTCTTCAATTTATGAATCATAAATGCACTTTTGATTTCCTTTTTGCTTGACACGTCTCTTCTCCTCCACAGATTTGTCTCAGTCTCTTTCACTGTGAATATTAGTGTGACTGCTGGAAATTCCCTTGAATGCTCGAGCAACACCTCCGAAAAGTTATCTGTCTCAGAGTCTCTTATATTGAGATAGGTTGAAAATTAACACTCACATTAAATTTTATCAAGCATTTAAATTTTATTTATCTTAATTATCCTCTTTTGCTAATGTAGAAGAGTGAAAAGTAGGTTATGAAAGGTGACTGTGCTCTGTCAATATGGTTAGGACTTTGTCACCACTTTGCAAACGAATCTTGAACCTTTTGAAATTACCAATAACACTTGTATGATTGTGTATTATTATCATTATGAGAAATGTGCATATGTGTGTAAGCGTGTACACACTCAATGAAAACAAGGAAGCTTGCTTGGAATGATGAATCACAAATCCCCTATTGAAAAGATTGATTTGGAATTTCTTATTGATGACAAATAGCATTGTATAAACAATAGCAGCTGAAAGTCATTATTACGGTAGTGAATATATCGGCGCATTAATTATTACTAAAACATTTTTTACTCCTTGTAATAACGGACATTAAATTTTCTTATTACATATGAGGCTCATCCTATTCAATTGTTTAGTCTGCACTAAGTGAACTTACTTGCTTTGCATTCCTTGGCTATTGTATATGGTACCGGATGACGGTATTTTGCTAACTTTACGAAAAGGAGCTTGGAAGTTTTGTAAACTTATGCAGTCATTAAAAAAATCTTCGAGAAATATTGAGCAGTTCATTGGTTGTTGAGAAACTGAAATTCCTTGTCAATGCTCACATATATATAGAGAAACAAGAAGGAAGAATTGATAGGGGAAGTTGCAATGATAAAACTAGTACCGATATTTTTATTCTTCTTGCCTGGTTTATGTTAGTATTAGTTTTATAGTTTGCTATTAACCTGGCTAAAGAACATGACAAAGAAAAGCATTCCTCCATGTCATAATCATATATAAATTTACGTATAAAGTGAGCATGACAAAACTCTGGTGTCAATAACTCTTGTATTGCTTGCTTTGATCTTACGCAGTGACATATGTATGTATTAAACGAATGCAAGCAGGACAATTTAATCGTATTATAGTTAGATTGTTAGATAAAATTCTCTTTTTGATCACTTCGGTGGTTTTTATAACATTCCGATAAATGTAAGAACCATATCGACAAAAATCGACTAATTCCATCCCAAGGTGTATAGATAGATATCTTCGATTATCATGCATATAATTCCGTCCTTATGTAAGAACGCCACGGAAAAAGTCCTAGAATATAAAACTGTGCAAAAAAACAATGGTGTAACTAAAACCCACGTATTTGTGAAGATGTATGCCAAAATGGTAAAAAGTTAAAATGAACAAAGAAGTTATTAGAACTAACATTGATTGGGACGTCTAAAAAGCTTGACAAATGGAGTTAACGCTAACAGAAAATGCACGTAAAAGTTATATTAATTATTCATGTGTAGCTACATGGGATTACATAGCTTTTAGATTTAAGTACTTAACTAAAGCATGTGATGTATAGAAAGTGCTGCAATTTTTATTGTGGGTTCAAACGTATTTAATGTCCCAGTTGGAGTATCCACTGAATACATGGCGTCGTGCTTCAGACTGCTTCACCATCCTGATTAGTGGGGCACGTATTTGAGCGGAAGTCATATTAGGTAAATACAAACAGTTAAATATTGACAGAAGTCACATTTGTATGCCCTTTTGCTCACCTTCTCAAGCGGAAAAGGGATGAGTCTGATGTTTTGTGATTCATATATGCTCTCATATTCTAATCTCACATACAGGTGTTCTTCATCATGTAAGTACATATGTAGAGGTATGTAAATATATATAGAGGTTTTGAAATAAAAACATTGGTTTGGTTCTTTACAGCTGCGATTACCGTATTTTCAGTTGACCAAAGTTACAAAATCCAAGTCGTTTACTAAAAAATTATTTTATTCCTTACTCTCAAATTATTGTTTCCCCTGCTTTAGCTAACCATACGAGAATTATCCACGGAATAATTTTCTCAATAGACAAAATGATGATTCTCGACCCAACCTATTCGGTCTGGTTCAATCCTTTGCTCAACGTATTTACTACCATTTAGCTTGCATTTAGCATGATTACTTTAAAGCTTTCCAGTAAATATGCATGCAAATATATTGAGACTGTAGTGGAGAGTGTTTACACAATCCCTGTGAACTGTCAATCCACGTAATATTTTGTTGACTGTTTATGGGGATTGAGTATATCATATTTGTATCATAAACTAATCCATACCATTTTTAATAGGGTGGCCAGTTGAGTGTTTTGGACAGGTCATACCTGCTTTCAGGATGCCTGCCTTACACCTCACCTACTGGCCTGCGAAGTTGCGCTATCACATAATATGCTATATGTACTTACATGTACCATATAATATTTGTTCATGAAGGAACCATACAAGGGCCACTGCAAAACAGTTATTTCAGGGATACTTAACCAGTAGATCCTGGCTTGTCAAAATGAAAATATATGCAATTTGTTGTCTGTTACATTACATAAATAAACAAGTAAAAGATAACCCACATAAATTATCATCCAGCTATTGGGTGACGTCACAAATAATTTACACGCACTTTTTGCCCGACGAAACGTTTCTACGACTTTCCTTTTTTGTTACCAAAAGTAGGTCACCCTAATTTGTAACCATTGCATTTCGCAAATAGTATTTATTCTCTTGCCCTAGCATTTTTCTCGATTTACCGCCTGAAAATCAAAACCTAAGTAAAACTCTTACACACAGATACACCTATTAATTAAGCCCAATAATCTCAGACTAAATTGAAAAATAGTTCAATATTTTTACCCCTTCTAATCTTTACTACTCGCTAACAAATATTTGAAATTTTTTCCACCGATTTTTAAAGGAAACATTGTAACAGTTTTGTAGAGCAGCAAGTAAAGGGATTTTTCCCACAAAAATTTTAGGGGCATCTGTACAATAAAAGCACGTCCTATTAAATTCCATGCGTAGACGACGTGGTCATAGTTTTTTGCACCCTGTACTCCGTCTGTATAAGTACATGGTGGCTTTGAGAAAGGAAATATATTCCATTCAGTGTATTCGTTTTTGCCACGTATATTATGCCACGTATTTAATACATAATCACACATATGCGCGTATTAATTAAATATGTCGATCCTATATATGTACATGCACTTATAATGTAAACGAGAGGTAAAATTGTCCTCATATGCAAGAATCATAAAAAGGAATTTGATTGCAGTGGGAATCGAAAGACAGAGTCATCAGGCGAGACACCGTGTGAATGTTGAATTTGTAGATATGTCTGACTTCTGACTATAGTGACGATCTGCTTATGTGGACTTTTTCCTACAGGAGAGGTGCAGGATGATCCGGAAAGGCGCTAAATTCAAACACTAGCAGTTTCAGGGCTAGTAATAGTAGTAAGTATATTAATTTTTTTCAGCGAACCTAGTATAAATAGGTGTAAATATAAAGTGAGCATGATGATGTAGAAATTTAATTTTTTAAAACAGAAATCACAGTTTGCATTTGAAGGATAACTTCTGTTGGATTCTGGAATCCGCGTATTTATAATTACTGTATTGAGCTATTGAGCAGCTTGTGATAATTTAATAAAAATGTTTGGCGACACGATTTTAATTTTGATTATTTCCATCATTACCGCTTTCTTTGGTGAAGGTAAAAACTCCGGATGTATTAAATTGTGTTTTAAAAAAATGATTTGTTCATGTCAAAAGTAATAATAAAAACTGAATTTTAGGTGTAACATGGGCAATGGTTTACCGAACGGAGAAGTATCAAAAATTAAAGCAAGAGGTGGAACGGCAGTGCAAGAAATGTAAGAGATTTTGTGTTAACGTTGGATGTATTAATAATTTTTGAGGTGTGGAGAACAAATTATGTGTGTGAATGTGGGTTTTGAAATATTTATGATTATTTAGTGGAGAAGAGGAAGGAAACATCGGAGTCCATCATAGTGAAAAATCAGAAGAAGAAATTGGAGCGTGAAGAAGAGAAGCTGAAGACAAATACTCGTGATCTCTCCTTGGTCAAAATGAAATCTATGTTTGCCATTGGTATCGCCTTCACAGCATTGCTGAGCATCTTCAATTCCATGTGAGTTTAGAGCTAACAAGGAATGTAATTCACATGTAACGCTCCGATTTTCAAATTTTCTTCAAAATATGTTAGAACACCTCCCCACT
>JAQFXU010001347.1:0-30352 GCA_034693705.1 Spatulosminthurus flaviceps | reverse complement strand
CCACAACTTTCACCTTTATTCCGCTTTCACATCAGGGCTAATAATTTTACCAGGCTTTCCATATTCCTAGGCCCTACATAGTAAAACTTGAAAAGCTGGGCTTTTCTCTTCACAATCAACTATTATTCCATGTACAATGGAGCTTCATCTCTATACACCATTTTAAGTTATTAAAGCTACAGATTGTGTGATACAGAATTTTTATTCTAATACACTTTTAACGTGTGCCTTGATGAGCCGAAGTTTCCTGTTTTTTAATAGAAAAAGACTGTTTTCATACTTTTTTCCTGCATCATGATTGGATCATGATTGGATTAAGGTTTTTGCTCGTGAGATGCTCTCTCCTCAGTTTTTTTTATTTTAAATACAAACACCTTACACATGAATGATGTTTTGAGTTAGCGTTGGAAGCGGAAATGTTAATGAAATTATTAAAGCTTATAGTACAGTGAGTATACAAATGAATGACAGGATGTAGATGTAGGTAAGGTAGGTAGTTGTTTCATGAGCTTTTATTTTTCGAGAAATTAATTTTTCTTAAAAGCTTGTCTGTATACCTTTTTCTTTCTGATCCAGAAATCTTAGGTCCCTAAAGATTAAATGAAATTTAAATAACGTGAACGTCTAGCTGGAAAAGACTTTTTTGCTTTAGTAAATCTTCGGAAAGGAAAGGAAAATAAAAATCTTCCATCTTTTCTACTCTAACGGATATTTCATTCAATTTTAATTAAGCTGCTTAATGAGATTCTGCGACCTTAGGAGGGGAGCTGGCAAACCTGTAGATGAACATAACTTTTTTTATTTGCTTTTACATTGTCGAGCAAAAGGAGGTTGGAGCTGGTAGGGATCAGAATTGGATTAGTTGAAACAATTTTTATTTTATTTTATGAATTAAAAAAGGAACATTTTTAACGCTATTTTTATTTTTACAATATATATCGCTAATCAAAACAAGCTGTGTTAATAATATATGAAGGACAATTAATATGAATATAAATGTACAAAGTGCATTTAGTGGAGATTTTTAAATACGTCCAATGTAGTGGAGAGGTGTTAGAAAAACATAGAGAGGGGATTAGTTTGCTACGGGTTCAGAACAAGATGTATTCACATATGAACTATAGTTGTAACGGCAAAATAGCGTGGAATATCAAGAATGTAAATAACAAAAATGCACACCAACATCAAATTCTGATGTTTATATGGAGGTACATACGGAACATGCCTGACAGCATTTGATCAAAAATGACTCATTGTCAGTCATGGAAATGGAAAGAAACATCAAGTGATAAGATGTGGAAACGTTTTTGACTCGTTGAATTTAGAAAACTTATTCCAACCTTGCGTATGTATGGATTAAGTGTATTTAAGTATACACAGATATTTATATGTATTTATGGAATGTGCTTATGGAAACAAGATTTGAATGCTGCTCTGGGTGAATTCATGAAAATAATTTGAAGATTCAAGGAAGAACCAAAATGCGAAAGAATTTCATTAGAGAAAGTGATATCGCCCAGACTGACGTTCGAAAGGGTGAAAGGACTTGCAAAGACTCCAAGTGATAACAGCGTATATATAGTTTCCATTTTGTCAAGAACATGTGTACTCATTGTGTAATATTGCGCCGCATAGATTACCGAGTAACAGATGAAACTCTAGTCTAAAGTTAGGAAACTATACGGAAATACCGTGAAATTTATGTAGCATTGAGTAGAAGTAAGAAGTGAATGAGTTGTACAAGGGCTTTCGTAACTTTCACATATTTTTAAAGGGATGGATATTAGACAATCTTGAAGACGAACAACATGAATGTATTTTTCCATTGTTTGGACAGCTCTCTCTCTCTGTCTTCGCAACCCATTTTTGTAAGAAACTGAATGAGTACTTTAATGGGGAAGGGTTAAAATAAAAAGTTTTTTTCTTTACAGTATCATTCTATATATAATATGGTAAATCCCAGGAGTGGTTCTTCAGGTCAAATCATTCGTGGATGAGGAGATATCAAAGTGTGAGGGGACCTTTCATTCATCTTTTACTTTTTTAAACCGACTATCAGTTCCTACCCACCCGCCGTCACCACGAGGATCTCAACTTTGGGGATAAAATAAACCGACAGTGTTCAGAGACAACCGTCAGCCTGTCCGTTAGGATAATTCTGACAGATGACATGAACTTACTCTTCCGAAGCAGGCCAAATATTTTAACCATATACGATACATTCAACATCATGGACTTGTTCACACTTGGTTTTTCCCATAGCAATATACGGTCATCACTTTCCCCTTCTCCTTTTACTCCTCATGGTATTTTCCACTTGGGAATAAATGTCAGAAGGATTACATGAAACCCTGCCAAAAGGCAATTCATTCCTGCTCTCGGATCAGTTTACCCTTTTGAAAACTGAGAAGAAACATATATCCTATACGTTTGGAAACAAACGTCAATTTTCCTCACGAGCCCATTTGTGATAGCTATACATTGTATCATAGTCTGGTCTAAATCTTGTGAAGACAACTAGTCAATTGGACTGACAGTTGGAGAGTAACATTTCCTCTTTTGTTGGGGTATTGTTGTAATTTTGTACATTTTTAGTCTTTTGATACTACACAAAATGTCATTCAGTTACTTTTCGTATAATTGAGATCCTTTTTTCGAATCCTCTGAATCAAGATGAATGCCACCAAAAGAAATGCATTTCAAATATTATGGAGAGAAAAGTGTTGCCCTCTGGTGTTTTGGGCGTGCAAGCATGTGCTACATATTTTACCCCAAACGTCCAACAATAATAATTCTTGCATAAATTAAGTTGCCATTTCCATAAAATGATAAAACTACTAGCACAAAAAGCTTTAACAACCTTCTAATGAACATATTTCTAAGTCAGAATAAAGGATTGTTTCTATACCTCTGAAAAGCAATAAATTATGATAAATCTTTGTGTCAGCTCCAGCACATCCATTTTTCGAACGAGTAAAATCAACGTATTTTTTTCGAACTTTGAGTGGGCGAAGTCCATAAATTTCAATAATTTTCCAAAACATCAGAAACATGCGGCAATTATAATTTGATGTAGCTATGTATTAAACGAATATACGAAGAAATAACAGCGGATTTCATTGGCCATCCAGTCCGCCATATTCTTTTCTTATAGTGGCCTCGCCATTTTTTTTTTAGATAAAAGTCTTGTGAATTCTCTCGCATTAATTATATTTCCTAAACCACAAAAAATATGAAGGTTTATATAATTATACAACTCCTCCAAACTCGCACCCCTGAATTTGAATCTATATACCCTTGATTTAGCCATAACTAAACAATAATCGTTCTGACAATGTCTATATTGAAAGTAATCCAACAACTTATTCTGAAGCAAGTTTATTGTCTCCACGTTAATTCTAATAATTCTCTTCCCTTCATCCCTGACCCCTTACCTTACACTAGCCATCCTACTTTAATTTGTATTTGTTGAATTTCCAACAAAATTCAAAGCAGGCAATATACGATTGGTTCAAATTGCACATGGCAATTCAGTCCGACCTATAGTCTCAAGTCTCCAGCAGCAACAAAGAGAAATTCTAAACCTCCTTGAAGTATTTAATATAACCTGAAAATAAATGCCTCTCTACTCTCAACTCTCTAACCTTTCAAGAAATGGAAACTTTTGTCCTTCAATACTCATAGCATATAGGAATGAAATGTCAGTTCAATAAATATAATAATGTCACACCTACACAACTTACAATCCAATTCAAATCTTTCCACGAAAATTTCCAAAAACATTATAAAATTAACATAAATATATAAGAAGCTTCCTCCTTCCTCGGAAAGAAGTTGTACAAATAAATCACTATTCTATGTTAATATTATATCCACGGGCAAACTTTCTTACTCTGTAAGCAAAACACATCTACTTAGCATTTTTCTCCTCATGAATTTAATTTTGAAGTTCAAAGGAGTCTTCTCCTCTAACCAAGTCCACGAGAATTTCCAATGTATGGGAAAGGAAAAATTCAGATAAATCAGCAATAATAATTCCAAATCTAACCAGGTTCTGCCTGGCATCTATACATGGGGAGGGAAATTGTGCGGATACTGTTAATACTTAATTTCAACCCATGCCGCAGCCGCATGCCAAATCTTTTTCGCCGTCCCTTTAACTCATCCTTTTAGGTTTTTCTCCTTTACAGACACAAACACACACACACACATACAACCATAGCACATGTTTTTATACATAAAGATCCATTTACATTGTGACCATGTACCAGCCCAACTGCATTTGTCTACAAATAAACTTGAATAGCATGAGACTTGTAAGGTGAAAGAGATTTCCATCTAAAGCCATAGAAACCACCTAAGGCCGAATCATTTTAACTGGCCCTTAACCAGAGGCTCTTTAAAATCCAAGAAGGACAACCCTTTTAGTGGTTATCGTTGATTGGTAGACGCTTTCCTTATACACTGTGTATGAGTGCATAAAGCTCATCGAGCTTGCATGCATTATTTATAGTCGGTAAATGTGTGTGTGAGTCGAGACTTTGCCATTCAATCTCTCAATGCCTTTGAATTTGTTGTCCAGCAGCTTCAATGAAATATAGAGACTGAACCACTGAAGTTTAATACGAAGGAAAGGAGAGAGAGAGAGAGAGCGGATTAGACCGAAGGGCAAGGCACGGCGTTTTTAACCTAAATATTTGTTACTCTTTAAAAGATTTGTCAGTAAATTCCGAATAACGCTCCCACCATTCCGAATAACGTAAGTACTTAATATTTGAATTTATTTAGTTGTGTACTTTACTTACATGCATTTAAATAAGGTAATATAATTGCAGACAATACTGGTATTCGCAGCGAGTTAATCATTGAAAGTTGATGTCATTATGCTGTTGGTTACCAAGTTAAAAACCAATGAGATTGGATTTTAATTTAAATAAGTAACTTTGTATTAATTTTGTATGTGGAGTTTTTGGTGACGTCAGTGCGGTGTGTGTTCTTTCTGTGCTAAAGATATTTCTCATCGGCGTCTCAACATTGGTCTTGACGGTGGACTGAAATTATTGTTGTGGAATTAGTTTGTGTAATTATACATAGGAATTTAAAGTAAAATTAATTTTTAAATGGAGTGAAATTGAAGTGACGGAGTGAGTTTAAATGGATTTAGTTGTTGGGGGAGAGATGGAATTTATTTGAGGTTTGCAAAAAAGGTGAAGAGAATTAAAATTTGATTTTGAATTTTGTTTTGACAGGTTTTTGACTTGAATCGTTTTTGAAGAAGGAGACTGTGGCTGAGAGACTTGGACTGGAGTTTGAATAATTAGGTATTTTGGAGAGCCAGGGGTGTGATCGGTTGCTGGTATTGCTGATACTGATTTGGAGACAACATGGGACTTTCGGACTTGCAGGTGAGCTTGTTGTAGATAGATGGAAAGAAATTTGTAGGAGGTAATGATTGAGGGAGGGAATTCATTGACCTCATGGAATGTGTAGTACGGTGGAGGATAATGGATAGTTAATTTTGAAGTTTGATGGTTGGTCTGCTATGGAGATCGGGAACGTGGGAGGTGTGGTGGTGCGTAGTTTTGAGGGGTTAGGCATGCTGTGGGATTGTGGATTGCTTCGTCAATTTTATTTTTGATGATTTGATTGATCTTGTTGCTTTTAGTCCCACATCGTCCAAAATATTCCGGATGCCACAGCTCTAGTTGATCTTCTTCAGATAGCAAAAGAGAGGACGAAGCGGGAGGGTCCGCTGAAATTAGTGGTGGATGGGGAATGTTGTCTGGACCGCTTATATGGGGGATATTACCCTGGTAGGAGACCGGCGTTGATTTTTTTGCGATTATGTATCTGGAACATGCTTTGGAGAAAATGATTTACACTTAACTGGAAGGGAGAGGGTGGATTTTGGAGTTTTATGGGTGTCTTTTTTCGGATAGATTGGGTCTGTGGTGGACAATGGGATAAAATGGAACAGTTCCTGCGCAACTTCACACATGAAGTTCAAAGTTCAAATTTGGATCTTGTAATTTTCTTTAATGGGACGACTGAGCTGGAGCGTGTGTCACGCTGCCGATACGAAGAGACATATCGCTTTCTCGAAGAAATTACGAAACATGTTACACTGAAGAAAAAGCCACCACCTAAGATATGGTGGATCCCACCTGCTTATTTGCGATCAGCTATTAGGCAGACGTTTCGACTGTTTGATATGAAAGTGGTAGGTTTGAGTTTCGATAGAGCCTGTACTCTGTACATCGTCAGCCTAATTCCAAAACGTGTTAATCCTCCGTAGCGTCCGTTCAAGAATGTATCAAATTAGTATTTATGAAGGTTCCTTAAATATACACTGTTTCTCCGCTGATTTCAACCTACATATTCCCCTGATGGCGCTTAAAAGTATGACGTTTTAAATTTTTCGGTTAAAATTTGGTTTGGAATTGGAGGGCGATGTAATTTATCATTAGTTTTTGCGGTGAGACAAACTGGTTACAATCTGTGTCGAGGGTTTCGTATTTCAAGATGTTTTTGGAAGATTGGATGTATGGCCTAATATTTATCGTGTGTGGGATTTTTGATTTTGCTGGTAGATGTGTACGCTTGAAGATCATCACAAGGATATTGTCCGATTTTGCCAAAGAAACAAGTTCCACGGAATAGTTGCTGATAATCCAGAATATCTCCTGATTGAAACCCATCGATATTTCTCTGCTCAAAAACTTAAACTGACCTTTAAGGTGTGCTTATTTTTTATTAAATGCCATATTTACAGTCGATTAGTCAGAGAATCTAATTTATGTGGAAGTTCTTCTTGTGTTATTGATTGAAAACTGTGTCTTGCAGGGCTCACTTGAGACTGTTGAATTGAAACTGAAGAAAGTTTATGAGACTTTGAACGTGCCCAAAGAGCGTATATTTATATTTAGTGCTTTGATGGGTAATCATATTCTAACTGAAGGGGATCTCAAAGAATTTTATGCATCTCTTGGTGTTGAGTCGACCCAGTCTAAGGTGAGTGAAATTTATTCTCCATTTTGGCACCTTGCATACCTTGCAAATTTTGTGCTCACCTTTGGGTATATTTGTAATTCCTAACCACGGCGAATATTAATTTCAAAAACTTAGGAAACTGTGATAGAAAAAGTAGCCCAATTCGTTCGAGAGCTGGAAAATAAAGACCTTGAGAAAATTGCAGCGCTGGTGTCCGCCAAGTCTTTTAAGTCTGAGGAGTCTGAGTCAGATGAAGGAAAACAAAAAATTCAGAGTCTCTCTGGAAAAGTCGTTAAGTGCCTTCAGTATTACGAGGATGTGAAGGCCCCATCAATGAACAGCAACAAAAATAGAAATAAAAAACCGAAGAAAGAAAAGGTGCAAAAGAACCAGCCATCGAAAAGTGTCGAGAAACCAGAGGTTGTAATTACTGTTAGTACCTTGCAAGAGTAATTATTAATGATTGTTGCGTAAAATGCTTATAAGTTCATCTTTTACGGTTTTTCAGGATACTGTGAAAGCTGCTGATGCTTTGGAAGTAAATGATAACGGTGGCAAATCTGAAAAACCTCCGGCGCCTTTACTACCTAATGGGAATGCCAGCGCTGTCGCTGAAAAGAAGCAATCAGGTACTACGATATTAATCCTTCTTATCGCCATATCTTACGTTTATCAATTAAAAATTAAATCATCAGCACATTTTTCTAAGCAGAGTCAGCAGTTTCTAAAATGGCGTACAGAGTCAATCCTCAAGTGGAAGAAGTCGCCATTAGCCGTCACAAAGCTGGTGTCATGTCCCCATACATTTGTCAGATTATAAAACAGGTACAGTTTCGTCAGTAATCGACCATGCATGGAAGTCAGTAACCAGCTATTCATCAGTTTTCTTAACAAGAGTAAACTTGTAATATTTTCGAATGATAACCTCCAACAGAAAGAAATACGCTTGCCCTTACTCATTGAAGATATTCGCCCTGTGAGCGCGGATGTGCCTAGAGCTCATGAGCTATTCCGTCCGCTTCGTCAGAGGGTGTATGCCATCCTTTTTAATCTGCATCATATTCACTACCTAGCAAAGCAGAGTGGTGAGAAACCTCCCCACATACAAGTGAAAGAAAATCACTACTGCACCCGAGCAAAATCCGTAAAAACTATTACTGTGAATGCGGTGGAAGTAGGATGGGCAATCCCTACGGTTGAGAAATTATGGCTTGGGTAACATATTTAACATACTGACTTTCTGCGACAATGCGCTTATTAACTTCCTTGTAACTAAGTTCTACTTTATATAGTGAAGGGGAAGATTGCAAAAACAAGCGGATTCGAGCATTCTTATCACTCATGAAGTCTGAGAATCGGTCTGTTGTAGATCCGGATTACGTTCCTCAGCAGATGGTCATTTTAGCCGCTGTTCTTAGGTAATTAATGGAAGCCTGTACTATTTACACATGATTAACTATGCAGAATTATTAAGCTGACTGAAACTCGTTTGAGGCACAATATAATGGAAACTTCGGGACGGGCCTGATAGTACCCTTGGTAAAAAATGATCTTATTTGGACTTGCGCCTCGAAGGAGTTCCGTCAAGTAAATGATGGATTTTTTTCAAAGCCTTGTGGAGCCGGGCTTCTGTTTTGATGTATTCTTAATGTGTGTGCATATTTTCCGTAATATTTGGTTAACTTGAGGCACTTACTTTTGTAGATATATTCTCCAGTCAGATAAGAAGCTTATTCGTAAACAAGAGCTAGATGCGTTTGTTGCACAAGCCTTTATTCAAGACATGACCGATGCAAATTTAGCTCAAGATATTGAGGTACTTGGCCTAAATTGGTGCTTGTTTAAATTGCTGAATTATTTTATCTTATTGTGTTAAGTTCGTTTTAATCATGATTAATTTTGAATTTACACGAGTGAGGTGCTTAAAAATATTTCAGTGCTTCTATTTTAACTGTGCTATAGGTGACGAATCTTACAATGCGTGGCGTTCATTTGTCGCACGTGTTCATGGAAGGTGTCGAAATGGCCCTTCTCGCCAACGATGCTTGCGGTGCTCCTATCCCATTTATGTTATTTTGTCCCTGGTTGTTCTTCAACGGGAAGATTTTCAACTATGTGTTAGAGCAGCAAGCTGAAGGTAAAGGTCTGACGGACATCTGTGGGTATAAAGCTGATCTCTTATACTCCATTGAACAATTGACTGTTGCCATCCTGGATGGAATCAAAAATCCTTTTGCTCCTAATCCAGCGCCTCAGCTATTCGTGCCTGGAAGAGGCCGTAAGTTATCTATCTCATATACTGATTAGAACACCCTATTACATATATTTTTGATTCAATTTTAGAATTTTATATTATGTGGTAATTAGTTGTACTTTTCTCTTATCGTTAGTTGGAAGGCATAAGTCCCTTGTACTTGAGTAAAATGAGCGAGATGATAAACCATTTACTTTTGTCGCAGTTGCTAATGGACTGATGAATCCATTGCTTCCACATGGGCAACAATCAAGGATAGCATACATAAACAATCAGCAAATCTTTGGTTCTGGGTATGGAAATGGGAACGCTTTGCTCCAGTACGCTCCTGCGGGCTATGTTCCTCCCAGGACAAGAGGTTACAATTCCTATGGTAATGTTCTTCCCGCTGGTGCTCATCCTCAGCTTCATCCTAATTATGGGGGACCACATATGGGTGGCTCCTCCAGTCATGGTCAGATTCCGACTGGAGGCACTCGGGGATTATTTCAATTGTACAATAATAGTGACCTTGGAAGACAACGAAGGGTGCAGTCCAGAGGGGGTCAGTTAGAAGTTGCGGGCATGGTGGTAGGATCATGGGGTGCAAATTATGGTCCTACAGGACACCTCACCAACGGTGGTGCTAACTTTGGAACTCAAAGAATCACTAGAAATTCGCTTCTGGCTGGTTTACCGCGGAATGCAAGGGTAAAATTCATGAACTGTTCAATTAACTTATTTTTTCGCGTCCTATGCATTTAACGTTTTGGTATGAGATACTTATGGACGTGATTTGTACATGAGGAGAAAAGCAATGAGCATATACGCGTGTTTCAGATGGCCAACTTGATGAATCCAATGAGAATCTCCGGCGTACATGCCAATAAGGTGCCAAATGGACGTGGCGGTGTGGGAAATCATTGGGCACAAAAAAGAGGAACCAGACCTGCGGTATTTTAAAAAAGTTCTATGGTTTTGCTGCCCTTGTTCAGAGGAGCATAGTTTAAGAACGCTATATTCAGTTTGACATATTTCTTCATTTACAGAAAAAGTCAATCATGAAGAAAACTGAATCGACGAAGGATGGCAATGCACAGTCTAGCGCAGCTAATACCTCTCCAGGAACAGCAAACAAAACAAAAGGAGTCACATTTAAAGAAGAAGGCAACAAAAATTTAGTAACGAAGTAAGAATATTCGTTGGTCTTATAAAAATGAAAGACGGAATATTTCATCAAATTAATTGCTATGAAAGATAAAATAATTTTCCATAAAAGTAATTGATATTTGTGAAGTATGGCTACATTTCGTATTGTTTAAATAAATTTTGTAGAACCGAAGTTGGTGCTGGTGACAGTACTGTTGCAGCCGATAT
Source organism: Spatulosminthurus flaviceps (assembly GCA_034693705.1). NCBI lineage: Eukaryota > Metazoa > Arthropoda > Collembola > Symphypleona > Sminthuridae > Spatulosminthurus > Spatulosminthurus flaviceps. The sequence continues at coordinate 19,752 of JAQFXU010001347.1, read as the reverse complement.
TGCCCGTCTTTCCATTGCGGAAAATGGTGAAGTGAATGAATCTAGTCCTGCGCCTGCAGAGCAAGCAAAAGGTAATGGACATTTTCAGCTTTGTAATCGTAAGTGGAATAAAACCACCCCATCACGAATTTTACGCTTAAGTAGAGATATCCATGAATTAAATTTGGTTGTAACTAGATTATTAAGGTTGATTTAAAGAAAAGAATCAGGAACCACCACCATAACTACCACATCATTTGATTTCTCCACAGTTCCTGTACTGGTATCACATTTTAGTAATTTTTGTGCTGGTTTTAACTTTTAGATGATACCTGCACTACCCCAGCAGCCCAGCAAGTCTAACTCAAAATATACAAAGTGACTGTTAGACTGTAACAACTGCCTCTCACACCCCCCTCGTCCCCAATGAAAACATTAAGAGTAAGTATATTCAAAATGGTTGAGAGAAAACGCTTGTGTAATAATATCAGGAAACGTCATGATTATATTTATATAAGATTTTTTTCAGGTTTTTTAGCTATAAATATTAATACTGTAAATGTAGTGACTACATGAGTTATATACCTCGAGTATGTATGGAACTATAGTGTCTGGAATGGAGAAGAATGACTGGTGATGTGATGTAAATGTATTCGTATTGTGTTTTTGTGTGTTTACCTTATTTTATGATTAAGTTCTTCTAGGTGTACAGAATTTCTTTCTGTATACATAAGTTTACACCTCTCAAGTAACTACGTATGAGCACCATAGTAGTAACTGGTTTCCTGTACGTACATAAAATGATGCCCGTTATTATTGAACTTGGCCAGTTGATGACTTTTTGTGAGTTGCTTATAAACTTGGTTTTCGTTAGCTAATTATTATTAAAACGGAAACTGTCATCTAATTTAATACTATGAACTACAGATCTAGTTTTACTTGACTTTGTTGAGTCCTTTTGGTATTATAGTTAGTTATTACTGTAAGTGGTAGAAAATATGCACAACGCGTGTCTATATTCTTTGTTATTATTTGTAAAATGAGAAAATAATTGACGAAAGGTGAGAAAAGTTTATGTGGAAAGATACTCGTGTTGTTAAATATTATGAAAATTATTGTAATTTGCTGGACACTTAATGACTCATTGAGACAGTAATAACTGTTGTTTGGTTGCATTTCAAAAGTTGTTTTCTTTCCTTCCAGGTATTGGTTAAATAGGATGTTATTATGTATGAGCAAGTTTTTCTTTTCAGAACCTGTATCCAGGCACTTTGGTCAAAATAAGTAAATGTATCCTTCAATAAAGCTGGTGTACCACTTTATTAAACCATAATAACCTACCAAAAGAAGTTAATATTAAGTAGCAGGTTTGTGTTTAACGGAACTTATTTACTCTATATATTCAGAAAAAGATGCATGAAAATTACAGGGGTTAGTTCAAGCATCAGGCGTAAATAAATTGTAATCCAGGAATAAACACTAACTTGAGACACGGATGTATAAATTAATGCCTATTAAAAGTAAAGTTCCCAAAAGGATTTTCAAGTTACTCTATTGCAACTTGTAGCTGATGGAGTTTGAACAGTAATGAGCAGAAAAACTTGGATAATCAGCTTTCAGATAAAATTTCTTCTTTATAATAGGTGAGAATATCAAATTATGGACATACTAAAATAAGCTGTATTAATGTAGTACTTCATGTTGTAGGCTTGAAAATATTTGAATTAAGCTTGTTCTACAGATACTAATGTATTGATGTTCAATAATCAGCATTGTTTCACTTCAGCGTGTATTTCCCAATTCTGTATCAATGATTGGAAAAGAAATAAGTCATGTAATTGAAAATATTGCATGCGAATTTATAGTTAATTACGTACAGCAGTTGTTAAATTGTCTGTTATACTTTTGAAATACAAGAGTGACGACAGACACTGAAAGGAGTTTGAAAAATTGATTTGAACTGTGAACTGCACAGTTTAGGGGAGAGGGGGCCCATGCCCGATTTATTGTAGCTTATCTATTGAAGGGAATCTGTAATGAAACTTTTGCATTGGTCAGTTTTGCGTCAATATTTTTGACTCTTTGACCAACAAGAGCATGGTATTATTGTATAATTTTAACATGCCTCTTGTGAAGTAAAAAATCTGTGCGGTATTGATGATTAGACGCAGCATTTATGCAATATAGTTAAGACAATTTTAGTGAGTTGCACTCCAGTAGTAAATAATAGTTGTAATATGTTGGGAAAATTGAATTTGAAAAATCTGCTAATTGTAAAATTTTCATTAGTTATATATTTGAGCTTCAAGTTTAAAGTTACTTTCCATACTTCTTTCTTCGGGGGAAGTGTTAGTTTTTGATGTAGTGTTGTACGTAATGGAAATTGCCTATAGCTGAGCGTCAGTGCTCGAATATTAATATGCGTAGCTCTTTTTGATCATGCTGTTTTGCATGTATTAGTAATATAACAACAGCTGATAAAATGTTTGTTCATTGTATTGTAGAAAACCAGTTTCAAGTTTAAAGTATAAATTTTAGTTATACAATTGGTGAAATTACCTGTACGCGTGCATGCACACAATGTTTAATTGCAAAGCAAGGCAACCATCTTAGAACTATTATAACACATATATGTAGCGGCGGTAAAACTTGTGTGCTGTAGTTTTATCGTTTTTTGTCTCCATAACTAACATTACATTGTCTTGTATATCAAATTCCAGTACTCACGTTATGATTATTATGTAGTATGACCTGTCACATTATTCCTGTGAATATAATAAATAATAGCACAGCAGTGACAGTAGTTGGTTCGGCTTCAACTACATTAGCTATATTTTAAATCCACAGACAAACGACCTTGAAGTAATATACAAAAATGTTATCTATTATTGTGAAAACCCTGATTTCGATATTACAAAATTTACCTGGCTAACTTACTATTAAATCTTTTAAGTCTACAAGATCCTGTTTTTCGACAACAACAGCTTTGACTTTCGATACAAGAAAAGAGCCAGATGTAAATCCCTCACGGTTTGCATTCACGTTCGATTAACATTTAAATCTGTAATCCTATAATGTGTAATAAATCGAGTATGTTTAAAAACTTATTAAACATGAGTATGACTTTTTAATGCGTCTTTTGATCATAGGAGAAAATGTCACTCAATTCAAAATTCAGTAAAACCAGTGCTCCACATTTTTCAAACAAATTATTTTGGAAGAAGGATCGATATACATGATCTCAGTTTAGGACTCCGGAGGACGCTCCACTTTTTAGCTATTTTATTTACCCAAGCAAAGTAAAATTACAAGTACAAAATATCCATTGCCACTCATTCCTATCTGAATTAGGGTGTGGACAGCTTTCCACAAATATATTTTATTGATAAACAATTGATAGCTATAATAAATAATTTCCAAGTAACTCCCTCATCCCTGATTTAGCGAAGCCCCAAAAGGAACAGTATTGACAACTTGAAATTCTTAGAAGAACTGATAATACGACAATAAATTATAATACCTCTAAACCCCATGAACTCAGGAAAACTGCTGTAACCACCACCCCATGTCACTACAACACAAGAAGTAGTCTGTTCCTTCCAAAACTTTTTTCCTTGACTAGAGAAAAGTTGATGTGATGAAGCATGAGGAGCATTTCCTGATATTCACTATTTTCAATGTAAGTAAATGTATACAAAAAATCAGTCATCGTCTCTTCTTCTTCTCCCGTTTTGAACGATACTGCTTATGATTCGGTGAGATCTGGGGACTTTCTCTGTCTGATGCCGATGGCTCGTCTTCACTCGCGTCCGACTCCTAAAAAATCATAAATACTTTCACCATTAACAATCAAATTAGCTTCAAGACAACAGCTATGTACATACTGTTTCAGCTGGAAACTAAAAGCCCAAATCATATATAATTATAGCTACATGTACTTTCACCAGTCAACCGACTCCCATTATCAACGGTACAGAAAATCAATTTCCAGCTCACATTTAATCCATCAGATTTGCTGTCGGGCATGATAATAACCGCTCCAATGCATACTAACTGGAAGATAGCTCCAATGAAAAGGCCATATCGTAGTAAAATATCTACCACATCTTCTTGCATCTCCATTGTTTCAATCTCTTCTTTCCACCGCAAACTTACACTCGGTTAATTTTTCACAAATAATGACAATTCCACATTCCACACTTATTTTACTTTACTATTATTCCTTCACATCACTTTGTCAAACCCTCACAATTCCCTTGGAGTAAGTTCACTTTCACCAGCAGCACCTTTTCAGAGAAACCAATTACATGTACTTACATAAAATGCATAATGTCAACCCGTAATTATCCAAATCCTCTAATAAAAACGTTTAACCCACCTAAATAGTTTATAAACTTCCTATGGATATTATAATTATTATACCGCATCATATATAGAACGTCCCATAAAATTAATTATCCCATGAATTAATTTTAGGCATAGCCCAAAACCATTATTTATTCAAATATACTTCCATAGTAAAACTCGATAAATCTATACTAACCCATTTTTCACAAAATAATATTAAATGAAAACACACAAAAGAGAAATCTTATTCCCATCAAAAACTAATATCCAAGTGTTAATATATAGCGCTTACTGCTCACCCCTCGTTAAAAATCCACTTTTCACTCGCACATGTACATGTCACAATGTACAGTTCAAGCTTTAAGCACACAATAAATACATACAGCTTCTTTCACTTGAATATTATAACATTACACCAAACACAAACTGATACCGCATATTATCTATATATACTAAATCCCAGCATAAAAAACATGGAACAAAACAATTTCTCAACATTGGTGGACAGCGCTAAAGCCACCATCGTCGGGATAAACATGAATCGAAAATGGCCGCCATTTGCCGTCAATGTCGCTGGAATCGCAACAACGCAGAAGGGAATTCCGATTCCAAGTATAGCTACGTATACTTACAATTATTACATATATGTATTGTGTGGAAAGGACTCCACAAAATTTCTTGGAAATCCAGAACCAATGCATTTCAGTGCTAAGCATCTTAAAATATTTCTAAATCCTTAGAATATTGAAAAATTCAAATGAAATCCCCTTTCATATTTAAATCCCTAATGTGAGATTATCTTCCCCAGAACCTTCTTAAATTCCATTTATTGTCTTTACGGAAGATTCTTTAGAAAGATATTATGAAACTATAGGTAAAAAATATTTTTAGACATAAAACAATAACTAAGCCTATTTGAAAAATATTTTTCCCTTTTCCTTATACATAAGCAACCACTTACTTTGCGGCAAAGAAAAATTGGCTAATAATTTCTCCGAGGTCATACAAGAGAAACTGTCAATGATTGTTAAAATTTATTGTCCATTACAGTTTCCTATTTCCTACACGTAATGAGGATTTTAATTAATGATTTTGAGAAAATTTTAATAGATGTGGTTTTTTGTCCAGCAATCTACATTTAATAGTGCATGATAGTGGGTATTTTTAATGGCCGAATTTCTACGATCAATAATAAAAGACTAGCAAATACTGGGCACACCTCAAAAAACATCCTTTTTCCATACTATTCCTCCATATAACGTTTATCTTGCATGGGGAGTACATATGAATAAGTGAGTTCGAGTCCATGTCTCGATATATTCAGGTACATATTATATACACAGTCTGTTTTAACATTTGTGCCTCTCTTTTGCAGTGTTGCAGTTAAATACATACACGTTTTGAGTGAGAGGAGCGAGCGAGCATAAACGAACGAGAGAGAGAGAGAGAGAGGAAAAAAATCCAATCCCGCCGCCAACCACCCATCACAAACCCAACTCCTATGTTTATATTCGACTGTAGCCCAGCAAAAGCAAGCAACCCCCTCAAAAGAGAGCTCGACTCTGTATTTAGTGTGTGTGTGTGTGGAGACCCCCAAAGACAAAATAAGATTTCGATGACGAAAAGATCCCTCTGGCTTGAGGCAAGCAAGCAGACATGTTTCCATTGAAATCTTCTACTACTCTTCTGTAATAGTGGAGTGTTGTGAGTGTTGATGTTTTCCCCTTTTTTCTAAGGTAAGTTACGGAATTTGATTATTTTCATTTAAAATTATGAAAGAGTTTTCCGAGGCCTACACACCCATGTGAATTTCAACGTGTGTTCTCCTCCACAAGAGGAATTCTGAGCGTTGACTTTGTGTGGGACTAGTAATGGAGGGATTTGAAAATGTGAGTAGTTTGAATTGAAATTTTACCTCAGGATTTTCGAAAACTGATAGGATTTGTTCAAATTTCACAAGTGTGTTGTATTTGAGGGAAGGTTGGAAGTTTTCAAGTGAGTCAAGACTTTGGAAGTTGGTTAGTTGAAATGGTTTCCTCTCTGGAGTTGGATTTTCAATGGGTGGAGGAATAAAGAGAGTTTTTTGGAAAGTGTTTGAAGAATGTGATGGGGATTGTAATTTTGAAAAGGACTCGAGAGATTTTGCAAGGGATTTTGTCGGTTTTTTTTAGGGATTTTTGTAGAAGGGAAATGAATTTGAAATGGAGGTGTGTGGAAGTTTGTTTCCTGTTGGGGTTGTTGGATATGTTGAGCTTTTTGGGTAGATATTGTGGAATGATTGGGAGAATTGTGAGTTGGACTTGAGTTGAAATTATTGGGTGTGAAGTTGGGAATTCGGATTTTGATCAGGAAACCATTATTGACATGTTGACAGGTGACTGACGGTTGTCTATGAGAGGATTTGTATGTTCATAGACTTTTGTTCTGTATGTGACTTTTATTTATAAAGACTTGAGGTTTCAATTTTGAAATCTAGCGGAGAAATGAGTATGGAATTTTCATGGGAGATACATATGGACCCTATGAGCTCTCTCTCTGTTTTTAAAAGTATCTACCTTTTTTATATCTATACCTTCTTATTATGTGGTATGTGTGATTTGTGAATGTACTTAATAATCTCCGGTATAGTTTTTTTGGATGACAGACTTGTAATGTAGTATATTGTGGGACATGTGTATATTTATAGAAAAATATGAGTGTAAATAATATTATTTGAGGAGGACGTGCATAGTCGGGGGCAAAAGTTAGAGTGGAAGGTTTTTTTAAGTATTTTTTTTAAATGGTAATATTTTTCTTATATATAGGGAATAATCAATATGGAGCATTTTTGTTTATGAATGTCAACAGTTTCGTGGTGTTTACATGCTGAGTTGATAATCTTTTCTAAATAATCCTGGCCATCAATGGAATATTTATCAAGAAGTTTAGTAAACATGTGGAACTGGCGACTTAGTGTCTCACATACTAATGAAATGGATCAATGAAAGGAAAATAATTTTTACTCTCCTTTTCAAATATTAATTCTTATAGTATTTCCCAATTTGATAATAATTATTATTGACAATTCCCAGTTTAGTTGGGTAAATATATCTAAGAAGGAAATGGTTTCGTTTGGGCTTAACATTTCTTTTAGGGTTTAGTAAAAGGTTTTGTAGAGTGCAGGACACAGCAGGAACGGACAGGATCAATTAGGAACTATTGAAATACCTATGGTTGTGTACTTTTACGTGAAGTCTTGAAATTGAAAGTTTTTTCCTCTTTTATTACCTATATATAGTTCAGTAAATATATGACTTACAGATTTTGCAATTGTACCTCTACCTCATGTTGGCAGTGTTGGCACTGCACTCTTTATTGGATGTATTGTTAGTAGGTGTACATGAAAACTTAGGTATGCATAAAAAATTTTTAATCCCAGTCTTTGTATGTGCTCATGGATGATTCTACAAATATTCTGAGAAAAGGGATTTCACAAAAATGAATCCATTTTCAGATATTGAGATTGAAGTTCTATTTTTATGGCTGTTGCCGTTGTCCTGTAGGTTAGGATAGTAGGTGCTGAGATTGCTTCACGGGTTATGTGACAGCATGAATAATTCATTTTGTGGGAGGTTAGAAGGAAGAGTGTGAGAAGTGAGAAGACAAGTCGTATCATTCGTTGAAATTCTTTCATTATCATGGGTTTAGTTTTTATGTTTAAGGGGAATTTTGTATGTTACTGAGCTGAGGATTATCTAAATTGCAATATTCATTATATTTAAGGCAGGTAGGAAGAATATCCCTTAGTCGAGTTCCTGTTACTAAGCTCATTATTAGGAAAATTCTAGGGAATGAAATTCTGACTATTATGTAATTTATTTCTATGGAACAGTTTTGCTAAATTGTTATATGTATCGGAAATGTGAAAGTATACTGTTTCCGAGTTTTAGTCATTATGTACATACACGTGACTAGCTATGGCTGGCTTTAGCTCTGCAAAGTGGTTTGTTGCCCCGGTCGTTCGTTCCTATGTGTATGAACCCAACCGTATTGATTTTTTAACCGTGAGCAATTAAATGTATAACTTTGGAACGCTGCTTGCCGTTTTACGGTATTTACTTGGAACAAAAACCGACAAGTAGCCCGTTTCGCCATATTTCTCTATAATTTATTTTTATATGATTCGTGAACGCGTGTATGATTAGGGTGATGGAGTCCTTCCTTGTTTCTTAGTGTTGGGGTTTGAAATATGTGGCGAATTATTAAGATGATGGGAGAATACATATTATAGTCATGTTACTAAGGCTTTCAATGATTTATAGTTGATATAGATGTGCGTCGGACTCCTTGAATTAAAAATTTTGCATTTATTTGTGGGTCGACGATCTTCAAGGTTTTCCTAATAATTGAATTTCAGATTTGTGCGATTAAACGCATAGGAATGCTTTTCAATGAGAATTTCGCTTATCGTTGTACTAAATGTAGGAGCTCTTGTACTTTTTTTATGAAAGAATTTCCATGTAATTGTATGTATATGGTAGAATTGTAGCATGGAAAATAAGGATACGTTTTTTAATCCCAGTTGTTCAAATATTGACTCTCAAAAGTAGTATTTCTAAATTGGTTCATATTTTTTGTGTGGTCATAAGTCGTATTGTAGTTTCGAAATCATGTTTTTGGGTTTTGTGTTTTCACCGTCTCTCTCTCTTCCCATGTGTGTTTGCATGAACATTTGTGTATGTCTTAGTGAGTGCTGTGGAGAAAATAGTAACTATCTTGAAGGACTGAAGGGGCGTTTTGGTCTTTGGGCGCGCACTCACTCCTTGCAACCGTCAGTTACATACGTGTATTGAGTTTATTACATAGTAATAGTAATCTGTATATTTTCAAGCGTGTATAGAGGCAAGTGCCATAACATGATGATGTGAGCGGGAACGTTATTCTCATATGTTAATTTTCACCCGCACTTTCCCTGGAACGCTGTAAGCATTTGGAGATGTAGATAATAATAATGATAATTTTATTGGTGAAAAAGGGGAATTTAAAAAAATCCTACATTTATACACGGATTTATGGCCTCCAGAGAAGAATTTTGCGACTTTTTTATTATAAAATGAGCGGCTGTTATTGACCTTTTGATTACTTCGTTCGTGTGACTCTTGCAGTTAATGGGAACTATGTGACTGTGCATGTATGTTTAATGTATAGTATATGTTTTTGAGTCTATCTCTTCTCTGCTGCTGTGACTGTCATCAACAACAAATGCTCCTGGACTGCTTCCTCTCTCTCTCTGTCATCTATATTGTCCAATGGAGGGTTATTTTCTTAATATTTTCTGGCTCTCTGTATGAAAGGTTTAGAGAACGAATAAAAGGATTTCGTGCCGGTTTCTCTGGTCATGCGATGCAGGGGAGGAAGTGGTTATTCTGTGTATAGATTTTCTCTTCGAATTTTCTCTCTTATTAATTTCCACCCCACAAAGTACATTTTAATACACATGTATGCATGAAGTGTGTGTATGCGCGTGCAAAGACTGTTCACGAAGACTGAGTTCATGGAAATTTACCGGAGCAATATGTCCCGCTTGTGTAAATTATAACAAAGAGTCTACTAGTATCGTAGTTACTACTAACTAAAATGTAGCTTTAAGTAAAAGCACACATCAATCAATAGTTTGTATATATACCTCTGGTTGTCACGTACCTATTATATCCTATTACCTGCGCGGTTATAATTCGTACATGTAAGGAAGTAGTAAGTGTACGTATCTGCTTCTTGTCCAGTTGTGTGTGGAAATAAATGTAATAGTTGATATCTAGGACTTCTAGGAGTCTTATTCTATGTATTCGGTTTCCGTACCCAGTCAGTATTAGACGCTGACGACATGGTACAGGGAAAAGTTATACTGTTCAAAGTATTATTCATTACCTCTGTGCAGGAATAGAACTGTCTATAATAACTTGGTTGTATGTACTAATGCACGTGTGTACTTTTTAATTGAAGGCGGAGAAAAGTTAAATGTCATACTTTTTGCATACGTGGGCTGTAGCTGTAATGGGGCACCGCGTCACCCGAAAATGTGGATAATGGTATATATATTTATATGTTGTGGAAAAGAATTTATTGTTTTGGTGCACTATCCGAGTCTAGTTCAGTTATGATCTATTTGTTTTGAGTCGTGATAAATTCTTGGAAATGTCTGTTTTAAAATGCAAGGATCTAATCGCTCATTGCTGATTGACAGATCTCACGTAAAGAACATTTTGAATGCTTAATTTGTCAACTAATGAAATGCGCAGTTTTCAGTCGTTCGCTGCATACGAGTACATTCCGTTTATTTTGATTTTGAGATGACTATCTTTATTATCTTTAAAGGACCTTAAACCAATATTAACACAGACATGTTACTCTAGTTTCAAGTTTCATCGTAGTGACTTTTGTTCGTGGTAGTATAAAATGAGCTTGGAACAGTATCATTCAGTACGTGAAACATAGCTATCTTTTTTGTGCTAGCCCTAGTATTTTATATGACCCACTGACTTAATTGTAACTTTTATCACTTTGCTGTTCAGGTATTGCTATACTCAGTGTGATAAGGGGGATGAGAAGTGAGAGTTGAATGGGTACCTAAATATTGTTGACAGAGAGAGAGAGAGAGGGAGATCTGGAGCTAATGTGAGAATCATCATCACTGGCAACATGAGTATGTACTTAATGGTTACTAGGGGAATGTTGAATGTATCGAGTCTGTCTTCTAATCATGTAAAATATTGCGTACGATGCTCATATGATATGGGAAACACTCAAAACTCACTCGGGTCGTTTATCTGGTTGCACGTGTAATCGCGTCTGCCTGACTTAGTTAAAGTTAAGCGAGTTAGTACGAAATGCTGACTGATTGTGAGTTAGAGAATAGTCGGTACACAATCAAATGACATTGGTGACATACTGTCATGTAATAAGATTTTGAAATTTGAGTCTTACTTGTGTTTACACTTGTGCTACGTTTCATGCTACATCACATTAGTAATTTTGAATGTCTTGTTTGTTGTTAGTGAGACGACAAAGTTTTATGACTTTCCTTTGTAACCGTCCTTGGTTTCATTACTTGTATTTTATATGTCGTGCTCAATATTTATTTTCATAACGTGTCGTCGGTCACTGCAATGATTCCATAATTGGGAAGAATCATGTAAAATAGCTATTATAAGTCATGGAATCATTCCAAGCATTAATGAGGTGATTTTGTTTTGCTAGAGAGCTTGATGTTTAATGATGTTGTCTTTTGTCTTTCACGAGATTTTTTGTTTAGAAGTATGGTTTTGCTGCAATTTTTTAAACTAAATGAGAAGAGAGTATCGCTTATTGTTAGTTAAACAACAGAAGGTTTTGAAACGGGTTGAAATGGTGGCGGAGCCTTGCGTAGGTACAAAAAAATACCCAGAGATTTCATGATTTTTTTCCAAGCTGATAGTGTATTGACGATTCATGTGTGTTTTATTGTTGTGTTCCGTATTTTCCATGCGTTAAAAGTTTTTGGCGCTCGGCTCGCAGTCACTACCCGAATCACCGATTCTTTTCTCTCTCTCTCTCTCTCTCTCTCTCTGTCCCCCTTAAACGGTTTCGATATTCCTATAAGCTGAAAGTTTCGGGTGAGAACGTTTCTTGCTCCGAATAGTCCGAATACTTACATTTGTTTGTATGTGTGTAGTATACACACGTAAGTTCACTTCGAAACTGGGATTCCTCTCTCTCTCTATCCCTCAGTCGGCTTGTTATGGCATGGGTAATTTTTTTCGTTTCTGTTCCTTCTCATGTGACTCCCGTTCGATGCTCCGTCCCAATCATGCGATGTTACAAAATTTCTTGAGTCGACTGGGCTCGGTCGGGGGTTCGGGTTGTTGTTATCGGTGGCGAGAATACCCGAAAATTCCGCCGTGCTCGGAATGATTGCTGCATGCCTGCCTGCCTTCCTTGTTAAACCGTGCTCTACCCTAAGGAAGTGGAGTAGTGGCTGACTTTGACTCTGGAAGAGCAAGGGCAAGGAAAATAGCATGATTAGGTTTTGGGTTTCAGAAACTCAACTTTATACACTACTTAGGTTTTGCTAGTAAGTTGCATATGCTATGTACATACGGCGGTGCGCAGATCTTACATTTTGTTAGTCCTATATAGCTAGCAAATAATCCTGCATACAAGGTTTTTGGCGTATGCTAAAAATGTTGCATGCATGGATTTCTCTGCCTCACTCGGTGTCGCCGTCTCTCTCACTCTCTATTTCTGCAACTCTGGACCTATGTTATGTGTGTATATTTCAGACTATATTATAAAAGCAGTGTGCGGAAAAGATTTTGCTCACGTTTAAAATAGTACACTTGGTTGAAAATCTTTGACTCACTAACAAATGTATTCAGGTTCAGGATACACTCGGTATACATAGCACACTCTACCATGGCAGCACCTTCTTTACAAACTTTGGTGGCTACACCACAGAGCAGTGGAGTCACATCCGTTTTTACAAAGACAATATATAAAGAATGTGTATTCGATATCCTTAAATAAAGAGTATACAGGAAAAGTCGATAGTATAAGAAACTGTGGGGGTAACCATTGTACTTGTTATTTTTTATGCCACTATATTGAGTATAGGTAAGTACACTAAGTACATAGGATGACGTTACAAGTTGAGACGGAAAGTTAGAAAAACTTTTGTTTCAATTTTACTCAATGAGATATTTCTTTTGTACACACATACAAGTTGTAAAATATATGTGTGTGCACTTTTTTATGTACTGCTACACTTTAGTATATATTATGTTCATTGGTTTAACTGACTGACGATCTGGCTGTAGCTTTTGTAAAAACTCTTTAGTCTATCCTTGTTTTCTTAGTTCGAAATAGAGATTTACATACACCTATACATATTATGTATATATTTATATATCTGCACTGACAGACAGAAGAGAGGGATATTTTCCCCAGGATCTAAACTCCTGGCAATTGGTTGGTTTTTAGTGGAAAAGTTGTTGTTGTTTTTGTAGGGTAAGAAGAGCCTTTAGGTTCGATCTTTCGATAGTATAGCATTGACGAGAGAGACACATTTGTGTACTTCTATGAAGGGACACAGAAAAAGAAATGAAGCGGTAAAAATGGTTGCTTTGAGTTTGAGCTTAAACTACTAAAAAGTTACATTCTGGTATTAAGAAGTTACACATGTATTGATGATAGTTGTATACTGTTTTTTAGGAGAGCACATGTTCAAGCATTTTCCATATGGAAAATCCGGTGTTCCACTCCGTATAAATTTGTAACTATACAGTTTTTATCACTTTGTATAACATGCTATATGCGCCTCGTATTGACAAACCTAGTACAAATGTACACAGTTTAGTGTATAAATAGGAAGGAGTAGAGATATTGGTGGTTGTAGTAGATAGAAACTAGCGCCACACTAATATTATCTGAAAAATAATCCAATGATAACCGAACAGATACAGTTTTTGTTTGAGTGCGAGTGAGAAATAAAGTGTGGAGTTGAAAAGGAGAAAGGAAGCTGCTGGTGATGTGATGTAACGAATCTAGTGTACGATACATGTATATAGACATATGTGCTACATGAATCCCCATGTTTGCGTAAGGTGTTATATACATTGTACCAAATAATAAAAGCGGAGACAAGATAGAGGAACCCTTATATGTATAATGATGATGACGCCGGTGGTGGAGTGGATTTTGAGGATCTATTTTTAATTCCAACCTTTTTATTACGTTACAACGTTACAGTGGTGTATTTTTTAGTTAGTAAGAGTAAAAGTTATGGCGTTTGCATTTAGCAGGGAGTTTTTCCCTTCTTTTTTTACGTTTCTGAGTAATTTTAGGATGGAGGAGGCATTGTGGGTGTTAGAGGAGGAGGAGACGGTGGAGGAAAAGTTGATGCGAATGAGGAGAATTGATGAGGAAGGCAGGGAATTACCAAACCTGAACACCTATCCGCTTTTATTGTTAGTGTATTTAAATTGGAAGAATTGTATGTATATGTTCTGGTGGTGGATTATGTAATAATATAGGATTGTGCAGACATTTTAACACTTTTCAAATACTCGTGATAAAATGCATAATGATAGGATCTATGGAAGCCTACGGCTTTACTACTACACTAGTACTTTTGTGTACGGAAGGTTTTTGCTCTTTACTCTTTAACAGTTTAATTGCGCAACTTAACTCTTCACGATTGTCTGCTGAAGGATGTTAAAGGATGTATGGGTAGGTGTGTTGGAGAGAACATACAATTCACTTGAAATAATTTATGATACCTTGCACATGATGAAGTGTTGTCAAAGGAAGGGTAGTCATCCGTCGTCGTAGTGTTGATATTCATATGTGCTTTATTGTTGTGTTTGGGACGGAAATGCGTTTTGTTTAAGTTTAGCTTAAGTTCGAAGATAAAATGTGCGTGAACCACAATGCGCATTCAGTAAGAAGATATTAGTATATTGTAAACTCACAGCTTGCTTTTTACGGCGCCAGTTTATTATACTGCTGTAGTGTGAACTCGTAGAGGCAACTTGGTTCGGTGGTACAGTAGTAGTACCTATTAGGTGTAGTAGGTAATGAAGGTGAAGATTGTGAGCATTAGAAATAGTATATATATATATGTATATATATATATTTATAAAAAGCTACAAGGAAGGTGGTCATTGATTTTGCCTGTATGTTATATATATTATGTAATAATAGCAATAATCTCTCACGCATACAAGTTTGAATTGTATGACGAGTTATACTATTTACACAGGCGTGTTTGTGGTACGCGTAACTTGATTCATTATTTTAAGCTTTTGTTATCGCTTATTTATATATATAGTTTTATTTACTAATACTACTTCGCTGCGTTTATGCTGAATGTTTGTGAGAATGAGATGCATCTAGCTATGTACATATATGACCACGAGCACACTCAAATACCATGGATAGACATTGTTGAGCGTGTAAAATTTGATGGAATGATGACTTAAGTAGTAAATAATACTCTTCCCAGCCATGTAAAATTACTGGGTGTATATATAACATCAGGTCATGAAATGGTTTGCTATTATGCTCGTAATTAAAGAGCTCTACGAGGAAGAAACCCTGTAATGAAGACGTAACACGTTCGTGAGATTGTATTTGTGCACATGTGACCGTCGCTTCCTTATGATAGCTAAAAAGTAAAACGAATGCTTGTAGGAAAAATATTGATGGTAATGATAAAGTTAATAATAAGGGAAGTAAAGGCCACTCATTTCTTGTGTCATATGACTTTATGTGAGAATTACGTCAAATCTACATACAATAAATTAGTATTCATTTGAAAGCGCGACGGTGATCAGGAATGCTCAGAAAGGGAATTTGATTTTTCCAACGAATTTTTAAGGCGAGAAACGGATTTGAAGTATACTAAAAGTTGAGCAAGCTGATGTACCATACTTATAGTTATATGCATCCTCAGAAGAAAGAGAAAAAAGAGAGGAAGAGTTTATTTTGTATGTGTATGCGATTAGAGTATTAGCTAATAGGATTTTAAATGTTAAGCTACACATGTGCTTTTGAGCTCATTCGTAGTAAGCTTAAAAAACTCATTGCTTATGAGGTTTATGTGGTGGTGATAAAAGTGGGTACTCATAAAGTGTTTTTATATTTCATACTCGATAGAATGGTTAATTGTTACACTAAGTTTGATTGACTCCAAGTTAGTTATACAATTTCTGACTCTGACACATACAGGTTTACTAGATGATAGGATCTGCGTAGAAGTGCGACTGCGTTTTCCAAGGAAAATTTTCCCCCCTTTTCTGGTTTCCACACTCGTTATGTACATCTCTCTAGTTAGAGACTCTTACTTGTACTTAACTTTCAGTATGACGTTGTTACTTGTTACTTGCTTATTATTATTACTCTTGGAGTCATCATGTTAAATAATAGGAAAGGGTGAAGTGTAGTATATTATGGCGTTTGGTATTATTAGGCACGATTATTTTTTCCCCTTTCCTCTCTTACTTAAAAAGAAGTAGAGGGGAGATACATTTTTTTCACGTAGGATGTTGTTGTGTAATTTCTTATTTCCCCTCAGCGAGGCTTCAAAATATATCTTTGAAAAGATGCTTGGATAGAATTGAGGATTGAAAATTGACTTGATTCTTCTCGTCATTTTCAATAAATATTTGCGTTGTTTCCAGTAAGGACCTTTCTTCAGATTTTTAGTTTTGACGTATATTCGAAGTTGTTTTTCATTAATTGAATTGAGCTCAATATCTATAAAACTAATTCAAGCTGTGATGCAGTATATTTGTCATGTTATAGCATACTCTGATGACGAAGAAGTACTGAAAAAGATAATGCTGGTCTTGTTTATTATGACTTAATAATAATAATTTTCCATTCTTTTTCTTACGGAATGCATAAACTTTTCTTCTGAGCTTTTTTAGTTTGAACTTGTAACGTTGTTCTAACTATATTTATTTAATCTTTGCTTTTAATTTGCTGCTCACGTTCGTAGTGCACACATATTTTTTGTAGTAAAGGGAGGAAAAAAATTGGAGTGCACATATATGCATGAGCGACTAGGCCATGTGTATTTGAATGGAAATGTATATGGACTTTTAAATACAACTTTTACACACTCGCAAAGAAAGACATGTTGGATTTGAAAGGAAAAGGAAGGAACTGTAAGAAGTATTACAGGTACATCTTATTTCTGAGGTTTGTAGGTATGGCATATAATAATGATACTTATTGCTACTTAGGGAGTCGGCATGTGTAGTAGAATGTATTAGTTGCTATGCAGTTTTGGTACCTATATTATGAATTGAGTAGACGTGCTCTGTAATGTGTGTATGTAAAGCTACTTAGGTAGTGCTTTCATGAAGTTAGGTTTCCCTATATCATAAATGATGTAGACATCCGCGGGGATGAACCGAATTTTTTGTGATTTAGTCAGTGAGTGAGCGTCTTCCTTCACTCTGCAAGTGTGTTTCTCTAGACGGTCGTATATGTATGGTTGCATATAAACTCGGGTATGTCGATTGTGGTTGAAAAAAAAAGTAAAATTCTTAAAGTGTGAAGTACGTTTATATAGGAGAAAACTTTGTTCCTATGTTGCCACATGGAAGGATTTGTATGATTTTTTAACGTTATGTATGTATACATATATACATACATATGTATGAAAGACTCTTTTAGGTATCTGTCGTTGTAACCAACTTCTACCCAAACCGTGTGTTTTTATTTTACAAAAATTTATTAGCAGAGTTGCAATTGTTTCTAGTACTACCGATACAGATATACTGTACATAATATTGCACAATGCGAAGTTTTCATGAGTGGAAGCATCGTAGGATACAATATACTGAATACCTGTGATTCAACTCCTGTTACAACAAATATATGTTGTGGAGTTTTTTTTTAATAGACAGTACATGATGCATGACAGTTGTTGTAGAATGGAAGTTTTATGGTGGTAATGTGGATGTATAATATATTTTTTTTTCGAATTTTATTTAGGTTTTCTGTTGTGTTGTTATTGCAGAGAACTAGAGTGAAGTGAACTGAGTGAGTGAGTATGAGTAAAGAAAGGAAAAAAGCATTTGGGGATTGGGGAGTTAAAAAGTTTAGGGGAAAGAATGCGCATTGTGTATATTGATATACATATGTGTGCACAAATAATTGTTGAAAAGGGCTGTAACGTAACGATGCTATGATGCTGTGCGGCTGCATACACTCAAAAATGTATTTATATAGGCTATGAAATAGTATTATACAAAGGCTTATAGAAGAAGGATTGTTTTGTTGTTGTTACGTGTTTATTTTTTCGAGAAGAGAATTTTACTGTGCAAGGGCAAAGGGTTGATTACTTTTAGAGGAGCAGAGTATATGATGTGTATAGAGGGGTACATAAACAGATACACCCATGTATATGTATGTGTAAAGTATGAGATGCAGTTTATATATTACCTCGAATAAAAGGAGTATAGTTTTGTGATTCTTTTGCATCCTTTGGAGGTGTATGTGTAGCTAGTCTGTGTATTCGGGATCATTTTGTGCTCTTATGTAATTTGGTAAACGTCATAGTTATAGTGCATGACATGTTGAAGCGGTGTGCATTATATAGGAAATATTATCATCTTAAATCTTTTTGGATGTGAAGTTTTTTTTGCTCCTGCTTGTACATGTATACGTAATCTGTGTGAATAGAGTCTATTCAATAGACTTGGTTGTACTATTATATTTATTTTTACTGTATAGGCGTCTAGTTACTGCATATTTTGTAAAAGGGCATTTTTTTCCCTGTTTCTTCTGATGACTGACGAGGACGAGAGGATAGGATATACTTGGGTAGTGGGCGGATGGAAAGAAAGGAGGAGAAATGTGTGGCTCGTTATGCTGCCATTGGTTTATTATATGGCTGGTATACTTTTTGATAGTTTAAGGCTTAAGGGTATGTGTGCTTGTACATCTTTACATGTTTAGCTTTCAATATGTGTGCGTACTCGAACTGTAAATTGTCGGTAGAGGAGAGGAGAACCGAGATGAGATGATAAAGTATTATATATATATATATATATATATATGTATGTATACATATATATATAAATATGTAGGATGGGACGGGACGGGTTTTGTGCTACAACCTACAGCACTCAAGTTGGTTTCACTTTCTGTATGCGTTTTTAGGAGGAAGTATTTAACTTGTGGAATTACATATTTGTAGTATGTACATAACATGTACACATACTACTCACCTATGTGTGCATGTGCAAGCATGCTCGGAATATAGATGGGTAGATTTTCATCTTACTATGTGTATGGATCTGTAAGCAGTGGAAAAGTATCTATGGGGGTATAGCCTTAGGTTTTTCAAGATGAGGATTTTGAGGATGCTGTTCGGTTGTGTTGCTGTTGCTCTTATGGATGATGCTGTTGCTGCTGCTGTTGTGTGCATTGGATCTTCATGTGTATACTTTTACAAACTCAGATTAAACGTTCTCTCTCTGTCTGGCTCGTTCTCTGTCTCACTCTCTGCTGGAAGTATGGGACTTCGAAAGTGTTCGACACTGAGTTTGAGAAAGAGAGAGAGAGGAGCGGGTGGATCTTGTATTTTATTGACCTGACTGACTTTGAGTCCATTGTACATTTTTACAGAGTCGCTGATTTGGAAAGGGTGTAGGATACAAGGATATGATGATGTAGCGGGCTGGACTGGGCTTCGTTTCCTTCGTAGTGTATATAATAGATTCACGTATACTTTACATTAAATGGTTTATTATGAATTGGTTCGGACTTAATTGTAAATACCCATGACTGGATGAGGATGGAAATAATTGATACCTTTCTGTATAATGTTCACGGTTGCTCTGGAGTTGTTATCCGATGAATTAGGTTGGGTATTAGGTCAACGCTAAAAGTTGGTTT
>JAQFXU010001346.1:0-30385 GCA_034693705.1 Spatulosminthurus flaviceps | reverse complement strand
CTATTTACCCTGCCTGGGGATGATAATACCAATGCAATGATATTGTCAAATTTTAGAGACAATTAGCAGTTTGATTAAGAATATATAAATCCTATAGCAATAGAAAAGGCTTGCAGGGTTGCAGTTGCAGGTCATTAAAATCCAAATTCCAAACTTACAAAGGGAATAATTGAAATGCATAGTTTTGTGCAAGATTTTCCCATGTATTCGAATTTCATTAAAAATAATTTGTGATGAAATATTAAAAACTGGAAAATTGCCAGTTGCCTTCACATGTGCAGTAATCACACCAATTTGTAAAGGTAAAGGCCGTAAACTTAATAACGTCGAAGGAAATTATCGACCCATTTCCTTTCTGCCTCTCCTGAATAAAGTGTTGTTGTAATTGTAAAACCATATGCAGTGAATCGAGCTGTCCGCATGGAAGCATTTTATCGCCAAATCTTTTTTCTATTTGTTGCATAACGGTGTTGGAAGCACACTAAGAAATACTCTTTGTAAACATTTAGCAAATGATTGTTTTTATTTAGTTGATAAAAATGTAGAATAACTAACAGATTAAATATTATAAAAGCTCAATCTCAATTTTGGAACTCAAAGTAATTGTGTTTAAATCTGGCTAAAACTGAATGCCATTTCATAAATCCTTTGATAAAATGCCTAAACCTAAATGTAAGAGTTAACTTACACTTAGCTCTTAAACGACGAAACGATTGAATTAGTAAATTTCACCCTCTGATTTAAAACTTTGTAAATTGTGTAGTCTTCTCAAATAACTGATTACTGCTTACCAACGTTTATTGGGACACGTGTCCAATTATCACATAATCATCCTCGAAAACAGTGAATAATTCGAGATGAGAATTTCATTTCAGGAAATGTGGGAAAGGTGTAATCTATTTTCTGTTCAAGAAAGGTTCGAATATTTTTATTTTATATTTCCTTTCAAATCGATAAGAGGCAAAAGTCAATAGAGGAAATGTCTGATGAATATGTAATATATTCGTCCACTAAAACCTAAAAACTATTAGTAGTTACGTTGAGGAAATCTATATTAATTTTCTTTTGATCTGCAAATGCGAAAGCCCGGAATGGTTACATTTGGAAGGCAGTTCTACTCTAATATATGGAAGATTTCTCACGATTATGTAGTAGCTGAATGGTTATTATAGATAAGAGATCATCAAAAAATGAATTTAAATTGATTTTTTAAGTATTAATTTATGCATATTAAGCTTTCAAAATTTGTGATTTCATATCTCACATGTTACTGGGGGAGAGAAGTTTTTTCATTATGCTCTGATTATATATAAGATGGTGTAATATCACAATATATTACAAACTTTGCAATATTTCATAGACCCACGACACAATAATATTAGGGATTGAATATGTAATAAAAGAATGATGCTAAGAATAGTAAAAATAAATAATTGATAAGGATGTTTGTTTGACTATGCCAAAGACAAATTATCACTATACTTGAGGGTCTCTTGGATAATGTCTCCTTGAAATGTTAAAAATAATTTCTAGAAGTTCCTCCAAATTATTATCTAGTATTTGCCCAGATCTTGAGAGTTCAATGCTTTCGTTCATTATTATTATTTCCTTCTACACGCCAACCAGAAGAGTTCAAGCTTTCATAAATAGCCAGAATCAATTTGATAAAACCTAAGGTTTAAATACCTGACTAACAAAACCTGTTTCGTCAACTTTCTTTCTGATCAACAAACACGTATAAATCTTGGTAATTGATTCTAACTCCAGTTACTATATATGTTCTTAGTTCAACCAACCCCTTCACTGTCGTCATACACGAAGAATAAAAAATTGGGAAACAAATTATCTAGTAATTTTTATACAATACATGAGGTTGAAAATCCATTGCACGACTCTATGAAGAAATGTGTACTTGTAGAAATTGCGGTTTATATCAAACAGACAATATTGATTAAAGCCTCTTGCATAAGTTTAATGTTCAAATGTTCTATAGAATTTTTGAAAATCAATGTGCCACAAGTTCTGGAATGGTAAAAAAATGTATCATTCATATTTTTTTTTATTTCACAACATGGCGTTCTATATGTTTTCCTTCATTACAATAAATTAAAAGGTAAATTTTCTTAATATTTGTATTGGAGTTTAAGGTTACATTTTAATTAAATATATATGAATAACTTAATTGTACCCTTGAGTCTGCATTTATAAAAATTCTCCTTTAACTACATTTTTGAAGTAACACATGGGGAATCTTTCCAGTTCGTCTCAAATAAGTTTATAGGGCACACATGAGTTACCTTTGAAATAAATACATACACATTTAAATATTCAAAATGACGTATTCCATCATTCACTAAACACAATATATACTTAATACATGGGAATATATACCAATGAATTTTAATTTTTCAATTTGCTACTTTTCAAACAAAAAAAACATTATTTTTTAAATAGATTTTCCTGCGCGTACGATTCCAAGAAAACGTTTAATTTATTTTCACAAACATGTATGGACGCGTACTGGACAAAATTTCAAGTCAAATTCAATTTAATTAATACAAAAGGACACGGCTTTCATTTCAAATTTTGTACATAATATTGGTAACAAAAATTGTGTTTCCTGTATACGCTTTGGAAAAACACTTTGCTATTACAATCGAACAAAATTCAAATACTCTTGTTCTTTAACAACACACAATAATAATTATAAGTACTTACACACAAACTATTCAAATACTCAACTAACATGATGAACATTCAAATTCAGCGAACATTTGTCTTTAATATTTAAAATCATTGCAAATATTATATGTAAGTATACATTTAACAAGTTGAGTAAACAATCAGGTTATAAAAATCACTGGATCACATTTCCAAATCATCTGGAATGAAAAAATGCTTTTTTGTTAGTTCACACATATATAAAGCCCCTGAATGCATATAATTTAAAAAAAAGAAAATGTAGTTTAAATTTAATTCATCCACATCAAATAGTAACCACTTCACCTTCACAGCCTGTGTGATTTTAATTAACGTCAAAAATTTCTACATCTCAAATAATTATTTATTATTTAAAAATTAATTTTTTTCCATTTGTTTTTGAGTATAGGATACTAGAAAAAATTATTATTGTAATATAATATGTATGGGAATGGCTGAGGAAATTCATATTTTTATAGTTAATTTAATTCCACATGAAATCGTTTGACATTTACCATTGAGTACATATTGCCAAATATGTCTATTTTTAACGGTCAATGTAATAATTATTATATTTATTACTACTACAACTATTTGGGCAGTAGAAACATATATGTAGGATAGATTGAAATTATTTTATTCGATTTAAATATATATATTTATTTTATTTATTCTCCCACACACACACCTTCACATTTATTAGTTATATGTATAAAGATACACAAGAAATGCGCTCTCGGTCTTGTATCGTTAAACTTATAAACTTAATTACACAAGTGCATACAATTTAATTAACACGCGCCATTCAACCAACCAATCTCTTCCATTTAACATTCTTGTGTGCTCTCCAACTTGATTGGAATTTTCCTTTGCAATTTGCACATTCAAATATCTACCGTTATTTTAATATTTCCCTTTATTCGGAAGTATATATATAGTATAATTTACATACTATTTACTTCTCTATTTTTAATATATTACCACTTTATAAGCCTTGATTTTTGTGAGAGGAGAGGAATGAAAAAATTTCCCATGTAAATAATTTAATATAAATACATGATTTATTTCCTTTGGATTCTTTTAAACATATATGAATTCGAACGTTAAACATTATTATTACAAATGTAATTTTTTTATAAATGTAGGTTTTGCATTATAGCAATGGTATGAATTGTGAATTGCGATTCACAGTCACAAAATCTTCCTAGGATTCTATAGCAATTTGTATAGTATCTTAAATTATAAATAATAATAATTATTATTACTATATACAAATCCTTATACAAAGATTAACTATAGCACACACACGCAAAAAGGAACAAATAAATATTTTCGTGCGAGTAGCAATACATTATAGTAAGTAATGATATTAACTAGGAGTTCACAATAATATGCACACGTTTTATCAATGGATCTTTGGCTTTATTGACTTAATGCTAAATGGTAATACAAGATTATTTATTTATATTAAAGCAATGACTAAAAATGACTTCAGCTACTTTCCGTGTATGTACATTTATATTATTAATATAGTGTATATATATATATATTATAGGTATTTAATAATAATGAAATATTTTTAGTAGCTAAAAATGTAGAGGAAATATTATATTTTAGATATTTTAATTTAATTTAATTTAATATATTTACAGGCTATATACTTTTTAGTACTATAAGTATGTATGTACAAACAATTAACATTCTATTGTGTGTAAATGTGTGTGTGTGATAGTTAAACAGCAACTTATTCTGTACTGTCTCACGCTTTATTATGTATAATAGTCATTGCTATATATAGTCATAAATAGTATATTGTGAAAGCTTTGGAATTTTCTTCTTCCTTTAATCTGACAATCACAGTCAAATATATACATTTATTTTAATTTCTAAAATCCATAAATAGTCTATATATATGCACATAGACGGCACAAAAAGTCCCGGTAATTTGCTCATTCCATATACTCAATAACAAAGATTGGGACAAAATGTTTACAAGAAATAACTTAATCAAAAATATTTACATGGACAATTAAATGGATTTTCTTGTAATATTTTATGTATAGTCCTTCAAATAACCTCTGCCTTTTTATTTTTACCTTCTCACTCATCCCAATCATTTGTTATCATTCTTCTCCGTATCTTAGTATTTTTCTCTCTTATAATGTGTACAAAACATATATAATTATGACTTGATACAAACACAAAGTAATGTTCAAACTAACATAAATTCTCTCCACCCCACTATATTAATCATCAAATACAATGTATATTTTGAGCCAGTTAATATAGTGTGAAGTGTGAACGAAGATTAAATCATATCCTTGAATGCTACCACAGATGCTCCTGCTGCTTATACATATTTTGTGGAAATTATTCTCTTGGAATTAAAATATTCTTAACAATTTTAGCATGTACTCGTTATTAGTATGTACTATACGATCGCACCTATAAATATACATAGCAGTAGTATATAGCCAAAGCTATTAAAATCAGTCACCTTTTTGACTATTTTTTTCTCAAAAAATCTCCATATTTTTCAGTATGTATAAGCACGAAAATCCCTCCATTTTATTTAAAGGGGATGAAAAGCACAAGAGTAACAAATTATATGAATTTTTTTTATCATCTAAATTTCAAATAATAATTCACCGAGATAGAATTTGATAGGTCCAGATATAAATATATTAGATCCTGTGCTAATACGTTTCATTTGTGCAATAATTTATGTTCCATTCTATTCACATTCACAATGACACCTTCGTCGTAGGTACTATGTACTTGTAAAGAACATGCTAAATGCATTTAAAAAAAACTAAATGCATTTTTTTTGCTATATAAACGGAATGAACCAAATTCTGACACTGCGTTACATATTTGGTTGGGCTATCTATAGTGTATAGTAAAAAAAAAAGGAATGTGTAGTGCAAATTAAATGTGTAAATATTACATGCGCACATATTGGGGATAGGTGTAAGCATATGTATTTCACTGTAAAGAGTATTATAGATTTCCTGGCTAAACTAACTTGTGTCAAAGAAGGGTAATCAAATGGGGAGTTATTGTAAGCTTCGCAATCGGTTCCATTCCAGATATTTGCACATGAAGACCATTGCCTCAAAGTAGATCGTTCCCATTAATTTTGGGATTGCTTTAAATCAGGGGGTGGGGCAATATCCTTAATTTCTTTCAACTTGAATGGAATTCGTAAAAATAATATGACAAAATAGTATACATATAGTAAGCTAATTGTAATTCTCCAGTCCAAGTGGATAACTTTCCCTATGGTATGACTTGTTGAGTAAATGACCAGAGAAAAATGATTTTTATATAATAAGTAATTGTTATAATAATAATATTAATACATAGAACGTAAATATTATATAAAAATATATATTATTTTAATACTTAAAATTAAATATATTTGACCAAAAGTTACTGTGCGGTTGAACAAATTAGATAGAAATTCCCTATATGCAATAGTAATTATCATCACACATAAAACTACCCTTGACTATGTCGATTACATAAATGTTTATAGCTAAAAAATAATTGAATGGTCAGAATTGAAAGTGAAATTGTTGACTGAGATCGACCATGTTGCTCTGTAGTTATTTTCACTTGTATGTGAAATTTGCTGGAATTTTTTTATGCCCAGATATAAATAAGGTAGTGGAAATTCCAGGAATATAAGTACTAAAAGTTGAGAGGTACTGAAGCAATAGAATAATTTATGAGTGGATCAGTTTATATAGCCTGACTGGGTCATAACTAATTTCCTCGACGGTCATATAAGCTTCCCATGTCTAAAATTAAAATATATGTCTTGTTTTTTTTAGCTATTCATGAGGAACAGGATAACATAGAGTGACTTGCTCTGTCAGAGTTGTTAAATATATGGAGAGGTCTTAAGTTGATATTTTATATATACAGAGTTGATATTTTCCCATCATTCTCTCCATCATTACACAGCTGATGTCAGTTTTCATTAGTTTTTATTGCTCCTACATATACTATATAGATGCGAACGAAGAGAGGATCTCTAACATGTGAGGCTCAACATAGATATTTTTTCTTCTATATACTCCAACATCTTGAAGAATAAGCTCCGATGTTAAAAGGGAAGGTTAGGGAGAGAGAGAGAGAGAAAAGACACTCAGACAGTATTCCCTTAAATATCCACGTAAGTACATGGAATTCTTATGTATATTACTGGAACCATAAGCTGGTTGTCTCACTCCAATGAAACATTTCTTGCATTCAGGTCCTCCTCCGCAGAAACTCATGTATATGTACATACATAATAAATAAGTAGTAAGTTGTTGAGTAGGAACTGCATGACGCATTGAATTACTTCCTCTCCGCTCATCTCTCATCTCTGTAGACTATGCCTGCTTGAGTTAAAACTTTTGTGTAGATTTTTCTACCGCATATATACCTGCCCTCTCTTTAAATTCAACCCACAAAATAATAGTCTTGAGACTTTTACCAAACAATAGACATTTAAACAAATAATCAACTTGTAATTACTACAAAATTACGTGGGGACTGGAACAAGCGTTAGTAACTCTTGCATATAAGTTAGGGTTGGCTTTGGTGTAGGTACACGCTGTTATATAGTACCAGAGGATTTTGGAATATACCGCCAATTGCAAAAAAAACTCATCTGGAATTATTCAAATGACCAGTACAAACTGACCTTGACGTTATAGCTAGATTTATATGTCAAATACTTCCAACAGAACCAATATAACAGCCTTAAAATTTTACCAACTTCCTAAGGGCCCAAATATAAGATGGCCGGGAGCATTTCATTAAATCACCTGTACCGTCATTTAGAAATGTGACGCAACCTACTGAGATATATGGAGGTGAGGCTTGTGAAAGACAGATTTTCTCTGCATACAAAAACGATTGGTATATAAATTGTATGAGTTAAAAGAAACTGTCATGAGGAGGAAATCTGCTTGTGACACTAATGAAAAAGACGTTTACATTTCTTTCATTTAATTTTGAAAGATGAATCATCTCAAGAACAGATTCCATGTCTATAAGTAGTCAGAAGGGCTGGAAGGGAAATTTCATTAGTTATTTCCAACAAGTCATTAAATCTCACTCGGATCTATAGAAATCTTGTAGGAATGGTAAAAGTTCCGAGTACATTTTCAATTAAGAGCTTTTATAGAGCTTAGGAGAGCTAAAAGTAAATTAATTTCACTGGGACAAAATTTACATGTGTGTGTGTATGTGTGTAGATTTTAATATTTCCAACTTGTTTGTTCATAGAGAACTTCATAGAGAATTTGTATGTACATACATCACTTGAAAATAATAACAATTCAAGTGTGTATTTTCAAATTGAGATGTATTTATGTAGAGGCTCAAAAGAAAAGGAATACATAATAATATAAGCCTTGGGGGAAAATATTCAGAGAGAATTCCCCTTCAGTTGAAACCTCCTTTTCCTGTCTACCTTTAAAGGGGATTTTCCTAGCATCTAACAACTTGCAGACGAGTATACGTACTAGAAGGAATTGATCTGGAAACCTCTGTTCTTGTAACATAAATGTGTGGTTTCTGTCTTCCTCACTTTTCCAAGGCTCTCTTTATTCTCTCGCCTTTTTTTTTTATTTAAACAAAAAAGACTAACTAAAAGAGCAGACAGCAACCATCCCATAGACTACAGAGCCTTAAGGGAAGAAAAAAAAACCTCTAGAAATCCCAAATTGCATGCAGATCTATAACTCCATGGGAGAATTTCTTAACAAAAACAACAACTCAAGGGAAGGATGAGAGCAGGCCGTTCATAATCCAACGCAACGCTATAGAATTCACGGGGGATAAAGGAAAAAAAACTTTTTATCTTTCGGCTTTTAACAAGGAGAAAGAAAAAAAAAAGAAGATGGTTAAGTAAGAGAGAGAGAGAGAGAGAGAGAAATGAAAAAGGATGTGTGCAGAGAATCTAGGTTACGCTCCCTAACACCCACCATCCATGCACTTTCACCCACCACATTTCACACTTGAAAAGGAAAACAATAATACTGCAATGGATCCATTTCCACTGACAAAAATAGTAAATCCAACAAGAACGTAGATACGAGAGAAATGAACAGAATGTTTGTATGTGGAGCCAAGCCGGGAAAATCCTTTGCCATTGCGAAACATAAATAGTCCAATCAACTCCAACCTCCTTTCCACTTTTATCCAGTTCTACAAATACGCACACCGAAAGTCAGATGAGGTAGGTTGTGTGTACAATGCAACGAGCTGACGTCATATTTTCCAGAGAAAACAGTTAACAAATCCTACATTTATTCATCAATTCAAAAGTATATAGAAAAAGTTCATATTTCCAACCAGAATCCAATAAAAGTGGAGTCTTTTATTTTCTCTCATAAATTTAACGATACACATACAACCTTGAGATTTTCATTTCAAAATTCCACTCCCAATACATTGGAAATTTATTTTTGGAAATATAACTCATGATTGACATATGATGATCAAATGCAAGACAACATTTAAAAATCAAAGTTTTTAAACAATTCTTTTTATAACATTCTTTTAAAAAAAAGGGATCATGATGTTTGGTGAAAGTGGACTTTCTCCGTTGGATTGTAAAATTAGGTATTAGCCATTATTAGAATAATGCATTGTCTCCTTATGGACAAGGATCCCTCTGAATAGAGAGTTGAAGGTTTGACGCATATTAGTCTGCATCCTTCCCAACTCCTCACCCTGGAGAGGTTGGATAAGAATGAGAGTAAAATAACACAAGAAGTTATATAGCCAAATGTAGTAATTTACACAGCCCTTCACGCTCACTGTCATCATCACTATATAGTACATGGAATATTTTGACTAATGCTTACACCCCTGAAAATTTAATCATCGTTGAAATACCAAAGAATTAGAATGCAAGGGAAGAGAGATATAGAGAGTCAAAAAAGCATGACACGAGCATGGCGAGAACTTTGATTTTCATATTCATACTCAACACATAGGTCTTTTCTCCAGTTTTACCTCATTTCAATTTCAAACATGCATATATTTGCCATTGAGATGGAGACAAAAGTACAAGAGAAAATGGAGCACTCCAAAGTTGAACGAGTTACGAAGTAAATTTCTAATGCGAAACGAGGATTTTGTGGGAAAGTCGAGGACTGTCGAGACTATATACTACCAACTCTCAACTGTTACTACATATGTCATGCCTCCCTATACATTTCCTATACGCTATACATACACATGCACCACCCTGGAATAATATAACTTTTGGAATATGTAAATACACATGTATTTATATCAATTACTAAGACTCTCTACATATTTTTATGAATGCAGCAGGAGGTCGGACGGGGAGAAAGTACATGAAATAGTAATAACCGCACGGGGAGAAAAAAAATCTAATATTTATCATTCACTCCACTCTCGCCCACCATGCACAATCAATTGTAATTTTTCCCTCAACCATCAAACATTTACCACGTTCATTGATATTGCATGTAAGGGAATAGTAGTCAAAGTGAGTAGACAAGACTCCTTTCCTTAAAATTCCTCCCTAGAAAAATTCAACCCAATGTAATCCAAAGACAAGTATCGACTAGGCCAGGACATGACCAAAGAATAGTATATGTTACAACTTCTTCTGAAAAAGTCCATACGTTCTTATACATATTTATACATAATATGTGTCTACTATAGAAGCACAATCCCTTAAATTCTTTCCTCTCCGACAAATGGCATGGAGAAGATGAATGGAAATAATGCAGAGAAACACAACTTCCACTCCTACCCAGTCCCATGTTATGTACAAGAGAAAAAGGGATGTCGACCCAAAAGGATTTTCCCTTCTGGCACACTCTCTTTACTCCCATTCCAGCTGTCTCCAGCATTCCTTTACCATATATATATGTATGGATGGAGCTTCACATACATGAAAATTCTCTCCTCATCCCTATACTCTCATACAATTAATTGCATTGGAGACAAAAAAAATATTGCTATTATACTATTAGATATTTTCCAGACGCAGGAGTACAGCCATTTGTTTCTATATCTCACAATTACGGAATATAGTAAGACTGATCCACCACGAAAAGTGTAAAAAGTGCCTGGAGAAAACAAAAATATTTTTTTTCATTACGATATTTTCACCTTGAAGCCCTTCCTCTTTAAGAACAAGGTTCATGCAACTTATTTTTATTAGGAGGAATTTTCTCCTCCAGGGAATTATTTTTTCCTTCTTTTGTGGTAAAGTACTTTGGGAAAAAAAACTATTAGCAAAGGAAATTACTTTTTATGGTTTTGTCATCTAAAACAAGAAACTTGCTCCAAGGCTATTGAATGTAATGTGGAGAACGTAAAGAGAAAGTAAGCAGGTTCTAATATAAAGTATTTATACAGTTGTACGCCTATGTATGTATTTATATACGTATGAGTATGTAACATATAAATAGAAAAAAGGATGAAAAACTCGGAGAAAAAACTTGGCTCACTAAAAATTCACCCTAATATTAACGTACTGTCTGAATAATCAGACATAATTGGCTCGAGTTGTGAAAAAAACTTTTGCTTTCCCCGAAATTCCTCCTCTAATGCTTTAGTTATAGTGTACAATGTATATTAAAGGGACATACCTGCATTTACGAGCATATGTGAGTAGTTTTATCTATATAGATACATTACTAGTATAGGAACTGAGTAATCAAGGATTGCACTTAATATACAAGGAGAAATGATGCCTCAAGGAAGAAAGTGTGAAGAGAAAACTTTCCAAGGAGAAAAAGGTGTGGGCTGTAAATGTCTTCCACCTTCACACACAAGAATCCCTTTTATCAGGGTAGACTTACTTGGAAGGAAGTTTGAAAAAAAAACTCTCGACTTTTAAATTCCATGCATGAATAATTTTTGCCACGTGAACCGAGTCGAGTTCTTATGCCATACCAAGTAAAGAGGTTTTGTTTGTAGGAATTTTTCCCGCTGCATGAGAAATACAAGCAATAGAAAAATGTTTTTTTCTTTTCCATATTATTATTATTATTATTATTATTATTATCACTCAAGGGAATTTTCTCATTTTATATTGACCATAGGAATGAGGTGGTTTGGATCAAAGTAAAAGTAATTTTCAAGGTTTCCTCCTCCAGGAAGTGAGGTCGCTGTTGGAGAGAGAAAAAAATTGATATTTTCATAATATGAGTAGCTTTTAAGAGAGGTTGAGTACAGTAACTCTTCTTGCCCTTTACAAAAAACATGCTATTTATATACACGCTCAATTTGCCTTTAGGCAGCTACTGGAGCTAAGTATTTTTTTTTACTTGGATAGTATCTAAGAGAAATTTGGCTGGATATTTCTAATGCAGTAATGGTATCTATGCATATGGGATTTGTAAAAAAAAGTCAGCTTCACTTCTTTAACGTATCATTCAGATTGAGTATAAATACATACACATGAGTTGAAATGTTCCAAGGAAAAGTCACTTTCCCTCCCCCAACTTTACTTTCTCTCTCTCTCTCTCCTTCTCCAGTATACTTAACTGATGAAGGGAATTTGTGGGAAGCTCGAGACTCGTAGTATTTTCCATGTAAAGGGCAAAAGATCCGTAGGAAATCTACTAGAGAATTCTCGACATTTGCCACTACACATATTTTAGTCTCACTATCCCATATACACACATTACTGTAGTTATTGAGGATTCAAAGGGAAAGAAGGAACGGTGGAAGGTTTGTGTGTGGTAGAAAGTCGTATGGTAGTAAAAGCACCCTGCATCATTCATTCTTTAAGTGCTTCTGCTCACTCAACCTTTTACTACATGTACGAATTAAGTTGCTGGCTCTTTAACAAAAAAATTTTTTTCTCTCTCCTTGTATATTTATATATAAGATTTCATTGTTCCAATGCATTGTCATATGGATACTGTTTTTTCCTACTTGGTTTTTCTACTTACTTAGAAGAGAAAAACCCCTTCCTCACAAGATGGACTAAATTGAATGAGTTCTTCTGAATCTTCCCGTGTATAATAAATAAAAGAATAATAATTAGCATTGCAATTTACAACTCGTCTGGGCTCCTTTCATTCCTCCGTCTTTCTATGGTGTAGGAAATGTATATATGTACGAGTGTATGTACATACCTGAAAGAAGCAAACACAAAGGTATTGATTGAAATGAGTCTAATTTGTGTACAGAGCGCATGTAACCATGTGTGTGTATACAAATTGGGAGAAAGTAAGAAATTATTCATCTGCAATGGAGAAAAACCAAGGAGAACTTTAGAGTTGGAAAAACGTTGCCAAAAGAATGAGAGCAGGGAAAACGTGGGGAGATAAACAACAAATTTTCAACAATTTCCTAATTTTTCCCTTAGAATTTTTTCTCCTCTTTACATTTGAGCTCTAATTTTGGTGAATATTTTCCCGTGAACTTTTCCATCGTGACCTATATATTATGGAACCTTCTTCAAAGCTACATACTAAAAAATGGCAGTACTAAAAATTAACAAATAGAGAATAAAAATTTTTTCAAACTGAACATTGTAATTTAAATGGAATAGAAAAATGCCTTTCAAAATGCAAGTTTATGCTATCCCAAGGACATAACGGATCTTTTGGGAGACATTTTAGTTAGCGAGATGTAAGCATAACTAACTATAATTGTAGAGTGAGTTTACAGAGCTGGAATGATTTCACTTGGATATCCTTCAATTTCCCAGAGAGTGTTTTGAAAAAGGAAATGACGAGATTTTTGGGAATTTTAAATGAGACTTGCAAATCCATACATAGCTACAGACTTAAATCCTCCATTCCTACTAAATTAATCCAATTGAAGTCAGGTTTGTAGGGATGTAAGGAAAATTTAGGTTGAAGATCAAAAGTTGAGGGAAGTTGGAGATGGTCAATAATAAATGAAGCTTTTACACTTTCTCCTTCTAATTTTACCTTTCCCTTTTCATCTCTATAGTCACCTTGAGTGGAGCTTGGTCCTCTTGAGTAATGAGAGTATTCAGCGAAGGAAAGAAGCTAAACGACTAAGACGTTTACTTGCTTCCTCCAGAGAATTCCCTTTCAATTACTCTACATTTTCCACCCAATCCCACTCAACTCAAGTAACTTGTCGATCAAGAAGCTCTCGCTCTCTCTCTCTTCCTCTCTCTCTCTCACTCTGAACAATCGGAACAGTAAGTATTTTTTATGTGTGAGAGATCCTCTGGACTTGTCTAATAATTGGTAGCTGTTGTAGTTGAATTCCTAAGCTGAGCAACACTAAACCCTTCCTTTTCCTTCAAGAGTCCCCTTGTTTCAGAGAAAGTCCGGAGAAAGTACCATTTTATACATGTGAGAATCAAATTAGGAACTTTACGTACCGTACGTTGTATAACATTGGTAGCTAAATGATCCCATTGGAAAAGTCACAACGCGTATATGGAAGTAGGCAAATAAATTCCCAGGTCATCCAACATTTCATCACTTTCCCTTCCCTATCTCTCTCTCTCTCTCTCTCTCTCTCTCTCTTCTCAGCTTGTCAAACTCAATGACTTTTTCCAAGCTCAAGCTTCAAAAGCCAGCCAGACAGGGCTATAGGAGAGAAAGCTCATGGATCTAAATTAGAAATACTGATTTATCTTTTTCCATTCCTTATGTACATAGTGAGGGTAGGGGAGAGAGAAATCTTTCAAAAATTACCATACTAATTGAAAAACAGTGTTCTACCTCAAAATCCTCTCTTTCTCAAAAGTGAAAAAAATCCAAGAGGAAATTTGTATTTTCTAAAATATAAAAAACGTAAACTAAAATCCATGGGATGATTCTAAATATAATGTGTGTGTGCGTAGAGGAAACTCAATACTATATAGAAACACGTGAGAAAAACAGATTTCTATTTTGAGTTTTTTTAACACAGTTTAACACAGTAAAGTCATTTGATGGGTAACTTTTGGTTTTACAATAATACAAAATATTTCAAATGTACAATTAGTTACGATGCAAAAAAAACAATACATTTATAGATGCATATATGAATGGGAAAAAATATAGGAGATTCCCAGCCATTATACACTGTAGTAATTAAAGTATATATTTACGATAAGTGGTAGAAAGTTAGACGTGATGTTAAAATATAGGAGGAGGGGGGATATGTTGGGTTTTTTTGTGTTTTGTTGGTGTCCTTCAGTGCAAAGAATTGTTGTTGTTGGAATATGTAGTAGTAGACGTAGTAGTTTGAGGGAAAGAAAAAAAGATTTTTTCTCACCCATGACTTTTTCCTGTCCTGCTTGTGTGTATAGTAGATACTAATATTTTTTAGCTCTTAATAACAATATAGTGAATAGTTGATGGTAAACTTGTATATAAGTTAATAGAATAATAAAAAAATTGTAATTTTTTTCAGATACCATTTGTGCTTTTTTTTTAGACATTTTCATGATTTGTCGTCTGCTTGTCGGAATAGTCCGTGGCAAAGATATCGGGTTGATTTCGCCAGGAACGTCTGGTGCACACATTGGGTCCCCTCCACCATTTGTTAAAGTCTTCGTAGTACCTATTCTTATGATCTGACCTGTCTGCGTAGTGAGACATGGCACAGAGTCGACAGAAGAAATGTGTATTGACAAATTCTCCCGTCCCCTTCCATAAAAAGTACTCATTGTACAGTTCGTCATCTGCATCCAATTTATTCAAGTACTGGGCCAGTTCCTTGGGAGATGCAAAGTCATCTACATGTATATAAGACTTCTCAGGTGCCACTCTCTTGTAGTCATCAGGATGAGCACCCATTACGATTGGGAGTACATTATTTCTGGAAAGGAAGAAAAAAACACGATTTTTTTCATTTTTATCCCGTCTCTCACGAATAATAATTATTGCTATTATGCTATACAGCGCAGCGCAGGGAAATAAATTTTCATTCTGTAGAAATGTAGCACAAATATTTTTAGCACTTCTCGGGATACTTAATTAATTAAAATATGTAGAAGATTGAAGGAGGACTAATTTTGAAATTCCAATGTTTTAATTAAGAAAATCCTAACCATGGTATTTATTTCAATAGAGAATTTATTAATGTAACATTATTAAAGGAAATGGGGGAACAATTTAGGAGGAGTATTTAAATGAAAACGCGCTTCATATTTTATAACTATGCGTATCTGTATTTTACCCTATCATTGAGTCATTCCAAGTTTTAGGTATGAAAATATTATTATGAGCTTCCTAAAAGACGTCTTCTCCTCCATTAAAGAAGACAAAGTCCCATAATATTTGCTCCTTAGCAGAGAATCATAAATTTCAAAAGGAGGAATATATAATGGACCTAAATTTCTAAAAGCCGCCGCTGCTACCGCTCCTCCCCAATATGTTCATCCCATATTTAAATCCTCCTCTATGATCCGGTCTTTTTTTTATGTATTTAAAAAAAGAACATTTCCCGCGGTTGGAAAAGCAAGCTTGAATGGAAGGAGGAGGGTGGAAGGAAATTGGTTTTTAATCAAGTGATAAATCAAAAGGCATCCCTAGATTTACATGTAAGGAGAGCCTATAAATTGAGATCATGGAAATTAGAGGGAAAGGGAAAAGTGAAATAATAGCAGTGATAAAATACGAAACAAAACATTATTCATGGGGGTACTTCCCTCTCTTTCTTCCAACAATAATTCCATGTTACGTGTCTATATACTAAAAGTCATGTAACACAGACACTTTGTGTTTCTATGGAGGAAGCTAAATGTATGTATATAGTACTAAAATACATGCAAAGAATTTCAACAAGATCCCATATGGCTTTGGCCGAACAGCACCAAGGATTAAGAGAAAAGTTACAATTCCAAGGAAAATCCTCTTGTCATACAAGACATATTATGTCCACACGCACAAGGCTTTATCCAAGTTAGACAGAATTCTCAACTAAGTTTTAGCATATGTGCGTCCTATGAATGCAAAGCAATGCAGAAATATATGTATGTGCTGAACAAGGGGGAAATTAATAACAAGGAAATATGGGAATTTACAAGTCCCTAATAAATATATATACATTGGGGAACAAAGAGGGACTTTTCCTGTATGCAAATGCATGGGAGGATGTCTCTGTACTACAAAAGCCTACAATAATTATTATCATATGCCGCAACAACTTTTTATTTCTCCCGTGTCTTTATTATAGTAATCTTCAGAAAAATTCTCATTCCCACACACTATACAAATGTACACACATGCTAGTATAGACCCAGGATAGAAGGAATCAATTGTGCTACCTTTTATGGAAATACATGTTACTCACATGGTGCAGCGGCGGCAACATTTACTAATGAAAGTTTCCATAGAAAATTGAAATTGTGATTGGCCTTATATAAACATTACTCAAAGTAAATATTAAGAGACGCTCTGTTAAAATGGACCAATCCAGTGACTTTCACTTATTAAATGGAAAACATTACATGTTTCTATATTTTAACAGTAAATTCTCATTTTATGACGAAACCAAAAAGGAGCTTGGAAGCTGCTCCTTCTTTCTTCTTCTTCTTCTTCTTTTGAAGAAGGAAATAAAGAAGAAAGTGTAAACAAACACACACTTAATTATAAGACCAATAATATACAACTTCCAGTTTCCCTCTCTCACCACGCCAAAAAGCTCACAATCAGCCTGAGAGCAACAATAATTTTAACTTTCTCTTTCTTTCTTATAGAAGATAATGATACACTGGAAGATGACACGTGCTAAAAAGAAAGTTAGGGAATTCTCCTCAAATCTCTTCATATACTCTGCTCATGTAAAACTATGAGGATTTTTCATACACCAAAAGGGAAAAGTTTTATCCTTAGAAATAATAGTTTACAATTTCCTTTCCCACCCAATCCTTTTCCCTTATTCGCTTCTCCAGCTTATCTAAAAGGCTAAAGAAGAAATGTTAGAGAGGAGAAAGTAAATTAAATATAATAACCCAGTGGACTTGAAATGAGCTCATTTAACTCACAGCTAAATTCCTTTTAGCTCTCACACATTATTCTCTCCCTTTATCTTTCTCCTTGACTTTATCATCAAACACCATCCATAGATTCATTCCCTTCCACTATTACTATACATGAAAAGTTACATGAGAGCAAATGGAACCTGGACCTTTTCTCACTCTCATCCTTTTTCTCATCCCTTTATTTCTCCATCATCCAATACCCTTTCTCTCTAAATAAGCACATAAGTGCAAGCTTTAAACTGTAAGAACGTGTTAACTGTGTATTCTCAATTTCGAAATGTATATGGACGAGGGGACAATCCAATGGAAATTTAAATTGATACATTCTTATACAGCGCGGATGAAATAATAATTAAATAGCTAAACTATTTTGTTGTAAATGTTCAATTTATATTTGAATGCTTTATGTAATGAAATATTATATGTGGAGGAAAAGGTCGGAATAACATTTGGTTATGAAATTCCTTTGAAAATATTTCTTGATTTGGTATTAAACAATTTAATTAAATTAATGGAATTAATTTATATAATTGCACAGTTTTGGCGTCTCAAATTGCTATCTTTGTTAAACATCCAAAAGTATGGGATAAATTTAAATAAATAAATTCATGACATTCCTAGAGAAACTCTAGCGGAATTGGGAATTCTTGTGACGTTCTTGTTGTTGTTGTTGTTCTTGTTATGAATGCAAACGTATATTATTTGTGAGAATGTAAAACAAAATACATTGATTGGGCTAATAAGTTGGCACGGGCCACGTCCATAACAATAACTGTCATAATTGGAAGGAGCGGAAGAGTGGGATGTTATCTCATTTATGCCTCGCTTACTCTCCCTAGATCTCCTCTCTCGCTCCTGCTCCCAGCTCATAAAGTCACTTAGTGCTTAAATGGAACAATCCTTGCTTAGAGTCACATTCGAGGCTAATCTCTCTCTCTCTCTCCCTTTCTCCCTTTGACTGAATAAAGCTCTATAACTTTGGAATTCAAGAGGAGGAAATTAAATGAAGAGAGAATTCCTTGTCGAGTCAATTGGCTCAAATGTTCCAACTAAAACTAGAGCAAAACTTATTTCTTTAATAAATTATTTTTATAGGGTTGCTATATTGAAGCCTTTAAAAAACTGTCATGTACATAATCTCAAGCTTCCTCCCTCATGAGACATACATATGACAGAGTTGAGAAAAAAACTATATAGAGAAAAATTTATGAGAGGATTTTTCATCATCATTTTCTCACATCCTTCCTCTATTATTTCTTCTCTTCAATTAGTTTTGCTGTAGCTTCCTTATTTCAAAAATTGGGAAGGTGGTTCAAAGGGGAGAGGATAATGAATTTAATGTTTAATCAAAGTGTGCTATTAGCTTAAGTGTAGGGCTTTTATTTTTCTCTTGTCACTTCCCACACAGACTCACGTGTTTTTCCTACACTCTGCTCTTTTTTATTATTATGATTTTCTTACAGGAGAAACGTGACCATTGGGTTTGTAACATTTGACTGGTCCTGTACTGAATTCTTGGAGGAATCCAAAGTACTTTCACCTGCTTTCACTTTCTTGGAAAATTGCAATTCTTTGGAAAATCCATGAATTATTAGCAAGGTCTGTAGTTCATTGAATGCTTTTTATTATCACATTGTGAGATTTATGTAGGCAAAGTGAAATCTTATTGAGGTTTACATGAAAATATAAACTGAAAATTCTACAAATATCTTGACCTTGCTCAAATCCAGAAGGAAAGAGAAAGCAATGGCGTTTGGATTAACGTATTTAATACATCACATAAGATGGCTTGACATTATAGCAACGAATAAAAAATATGGAGCACAATTCCCCCCCCCCCTATATAGAATTTTACTAAAAAAAAGTTTGAAAAATTAGTCGCGGAGAAGAAGGGGAATACAATAATTATTATTA
The DNA here is from genome assembly GCA_034693705.1 of Spatulosminthurus flaviceps. NCBI lineage: Eukaryota > Metazoa > Arthropoda > Collembola > Symphypleona > Sminthuridae > Spatulosminthurus > Spatulosminthurus flaviceps. Next base: position 10,812 of record JAQFXU010001346.1, on the reverse strand, counting down.
GGAAAATACAATTGGAAACTTTGAATTGAGGGAAGAGTCTAAATAGAAAAGGATTCGTAAACAACTCCGAGCAGAATCCAAGTTTAGCATAACACTTTTTCTTTTATTTTTTTATACTTTGACTCTCTTTGAGAGTACGGGGAAAGTTAAAATGGAAATTTCAAATCCAACGTAATATCCCTAGAATATAAAGTAGTTGATGGATGTAAAAAGCGGGGAAAGTAAGAATTTGTAGATTCCTCAAAATCCATGACTCAGAAGAGTCACATTGAATTACCATTGGAAAAATCCATCCCAAGAAATATTACAATTCCACATGCTTTAACATTGGATCTCTAGACTTTCCATACTATGAAAAGAAAAACTTTTGTACCAGCCTATCTATACTTGTTTGTGCGAAGGGAAAAAATTCAGAGGGAACGAGAGAGGAATTTAAAAGGATTGAAATAAAATAAGTTTTTGCATGAAAATCATCCAAGTCACTTTGGTAGTAGCATGAAATTAATTCCTCATCAGTAATATTTTAATACGATAAGACTACAGGGTTAGCAATACGATGAACATTAAATTCCTAAAAGGGATATTGCTAAAGGAAAAAAGCAACCATGGGAAAATCTTAAGAAGAAAATTAATATTCTTTTTGATGTATAGCCAATCATTTGAAGAGAAATTAAATTCTTCCGCGTAGTCATAGAGAGCTGAAGAAAGAGGATCCAAAATTTAAATTTGTATTTGCCAAATGGCTTAAAAATATTTTTGTGGAGGAGATAGGATTACAAAGTAGTAGTAGTAAAAAAAACTTACCCCAACCCATTGACAAAGAATTTCTCGGAGATGTAGTCCCGACAATTGGAATTCTCAAATGCCAAATAGAATTTGTAATGTTTGGATAAAAGGTCAAAGCATTGCTTCGCGTTGGCACGTGAGCAGGAGTGACTTCCACAGGCACCGTAAATGTCAACTTCGATATATTTGCCCAGCTCGCGGGCAAACTCCAGTCGATTATTCTTTGCCACGCAGTTCGAGACAAACCATGCTACCTTCTTGCTCTTCCCCACCGCATAATTCATTTCTAGAATGAAAGTAAAACATTCGCACATTTTAAAAAATCCACATCACATTTACATATGTATACTCAACATTATTAGTTGCACTCATTTTTGCCAGTCATTTTTTCAACCCTACTGTTGTACAATCAGTCATGGTTTAATAATGTATAGCCAGTTTTTTTTCTTGAGGGTGTGCCAAGTAATAGTAAAAATAGTATTATTATTTTCATTTTTGCAATCATTTGCATCATGGAAGAGCTTATTTGTAAAATGAGAGAGTAGTGCATACATATGTAAAGGCTGGAAATGAGAGATTTCCTTTCCAATTAAGTCTCCAACAATATGATTTGCATGAGGTACAAGCCTTGGCTTTGTATTCACTCAATGGGATCAATTTTCAAAAACATTAAGCCAATTGCCAATGCAATGTAACTTGAGCTCACATCTTCAAACCATCTTTTATTTCGTACTATGCAGTCTCTTCACCCGTCTTCAAAATAGAATGTCAGTCAATAACACACCTTTCCGCGAATTTCTCATTAGCAGAGGGGATTTTCAGAGGGCTCAGATTTCATTGAGAAAATAAATTTAAAATCCTTATCATCCGAGCTATCTTTCACTATAATGAAAATTTAGATAACAATCAGGGGTTCCGCGATGATTTAAGGCTTTCGTATAGGGCGGCTTCCTCCACAGGCGCCTCCCTTCAACAAGCCTACCTAAATATTGTATGTGAACAAAATGTATGAGCTAATTATCAAAGAGTGTGTAGCATTGTCATGGAAATGCAATTTTGTTATTGGTAAGGTTAGAATTTAAGTTTTAAATGATGAAGGTTAAATTACAATTTAAAAGGAGCGTTTGTAGGTTAGGATTTACGCAGTGTGTGCTATTCTTAGTCTGTGTATATGTGACATATCTACGACTACTGTACGGTATTGGTCATTGTATGAATGTGAATGATTGTATGTATTAGAATAAGTGCGTTTGTATATCATGGCTTGGACTAATTATGAATAATGAACGGACCTTCGATGGTCACCTAATATTTAGATTTAAATAAAGTAACATCTTATCTGTCTCTGTAAAGTTTTCCTTTAAAGTAAAACACTCTGTAGAATTTAGTCTGGTTTGGACTCGCCTACCGATAGGAATAAATAACTACCAAAACCCTACTCCTTGGACTTGTATGCTTTTATTATACACATTTCTGCCTTCATTCACCAGAGTCTTCATATCCTAGTGGCAAGTCTAGAACCTGAGACACTACACTACCTTCTTTTAAGTGTATGACGTATAGGTCATCTCAAAATTTAATTGAAAATTTCCATGGGGTAGTTTATTTACGGACATGCGGACAAGGGGGCTCCGCCGCCCTAAAAATCACCAGAGGGCCAAAAGAAAAGATGACAATTAATTTGTGTCTCTTCCTTTATCAGCGTCAACTCCCATGAAAAACAAAGGATATTATTACCAATAGTACTAACAATAAATTACCTATTTAAGGCAAGTTACAACGTTGAGAAGTTGAATAATTAATAAAAAATGTCAAGATAATTTTCTTGATAGTTTTCTACAATTTGGAAATTTCTCCCCTCTCGGTCTCCTCTCTCTAGTTATAGTATGTATATACGTAGAACGAGAATCCGAAGGAAGTGAATTTTCTCATAATCATTTGGAATGATACTATACACGCATGCTATAAAAACTATACACTATATAACCATTGGAGTATTTCCGGGATCCCAGGAGCCAGTACCAAATGGGAAAAGCGTGATGAAGGCAAACATTTATCAGAGGATTAAATAGTTTCCCTTTTTCCTCTCTCCCTTAATCTTTCCCATTGTCCATAAAAGTTAGAAATGCATAAAAGTATCTTGCAATTACATTACTACTAGCATAATTACAATAGATGCTCATCCCACTCATGTAAACTTGCGAAAATCTAATCTTGCTTTGTAGTAAAGTTAAAACACAGAAGGAAGTTACCTACCCACTTGACCCACTATCACAATTTATGTAGCGCAAAAGGTATTATATAGTCTCTTGTAGCCTGTGAAAACCCGCTCCCGCTGTCACTTCACCACGAGTCGAACTCACATGTGGAGAAGAAACAACATTCTTACCATTATAATTATTTGCCCGTCTCTAACTATTACACATTCACTTCATGCAGAATACGCATTTACAGCTTTTAGTGAGTGTTTATCCCATGTAATTATATGAATTATTTCTATAGACAAAAGCCCAGAATCTTGATTTAGCTGAAAAGTTCCCAACTTGTTAAAACATTTATTTTTCTATACCTTCCTCAAACTGGCAGTCACATTTCCAAGGATTAACTTCCCCCAAGGTATAGACATAGTATCTAAGGACATGAGCTCCCTTATCTAACTATCCCTACGTGTAGTGACGTGTAGTATGTGATTTCTCTCGAACATCATCACTATACTAGAAACTATTGAGCCCCAATAATTACATCCACACTCAACCTCTCTACCATCATTAAGGATTCTCCTACCTGCCAAACTTTTACCACCACAGAGCTTTAAGCTCCTGTAAATGTGTCACCAAGAACATCGTAGCTTAATCCTAATGTGGAACGCACTCTCATTAATTTTACCTCGGTCTATTCTGCAAATCACATGGGAACTCCCGGAGCTAAAAAGCTCAAAAACTTTAAATCTTCCTACAAAAAATGCAAGCTTTAGGAAGCTGGAAAATATGTTATAGAAACTATAACCATATTGATCTTAATAGAAAAGGAGGTAAGGAGAAAGTGGTGGGAATTTATCTTTTCCCTGGTACTACTACACGTTACTTTATTAGCTTGGCTGTATATGTAGATATATTGAAGGAAAATTCACATGTAATTTTGCAAGACTTATTAAAGCTCCACTGCTCGCTCTCTGTGTAAAGAGAAAGAAATTTAATCAAAGCTCCCAATTACTTTCTAATGGAGAAAGTACTGTAGCTTTCTCCTGTAATCAGTGAATTTCCACCTTCCAAGAAAGGGCTGATTAGTTCCAGGAATACAAACAAAAATTTTCCCTATTTTATTAAATTACTATACTATAGCAGTAGAGAAAAAAATGAACATTTTATACAGGACCATGGTTGTAAGTTCCTCTGAGATTCATCGGAAAAAGTTGAGAAAGTTGTTGAAAGGGCTGTACTTTGGAAGGATAATCAGTGATAATTAATGGGAGGGAAGGAAGCAAGGAGAAATTCCTACATCTCATAATACTAAAAAAGCACCTCCATTTCACTATATAATACTCTCTCAAGGGGACAAACTTGAATAGAGGATTTGTTCTCAAGTAGAGATAAGTAAATCCAGTCATAAGATGTATAGCTACAATGTGTAGAACAGAATCTTGAGAATGATTACACAAGTAAGGGGTAGGGATGTGAAAAGCCTCAAGTCTTCATAGTCCCTAATCTGATTGTCACTTGAGTCATAAATTGTCCCTTAAAGACTGTGTAAATGTATTTGAGAGAAAGTTCCACTCCAATTAACTCCTCACTCCCAACAGCTTCCCACCTCATTAACAAAGCTCATATGGAAGACAAAGAGTCTAAGCTCCACTACTCAAACTCAAACCTCCTATTTCAACTTCCCTGCCCCCCTCCACACAAGCATAAGAAATTTCCTTTTCATATATTTCACAAAAAAATTTCCCATGAAAAATATATTTAAATAAAATTTTCCAAAGAACTGGAATTTCCTTCCTCTCCTGCCATATTTTACATTATTTTATAAATTACCATGTAATTTTATGAAATTGTTTCAAATCATTTTTTTCCGCCCAAAATTTAATATTAAATTATTATTCATAGAATTTTCTATATTCCGCACACAGACGAGCCCAATTTCCATGAGAAACTTTAATTTTCTTACTGTCAAGCTATATGTATTTTTCCTTTTAGCATTCTCATATATTGCAAAAAAATCACATTTCTCATTACAGTTTCCTAATATTAGTCCAAGTATAGGGTGGATGTGTAATAGCGAAGGGAAATTTGATTACAATTTAAGGACATTCTCCTACTCTCACTCACTCATCAACTTCTCAGAGACCCCAATTTCCTTTCCTTATTATAATCTTTGCCAAACTCTTTCCAATTTTCATACTTCCGTTGAAAATACACAATATATGTAGATTTTTAGTACCATAAAAAATAATATTTTAAATCATATACAGAGAAAAATTTAAATGAAAAAAAAGTGTGTGCGTATGTAGCATAGACGGAGACGAATGATGAGTGAAAAGTGAAATTGGGAAATTTATTCATGAAATCTCCTCTCTCGTATCTGATCTTAATTCCTTGAAGAGTATAAAAAAAGTATTTTATTCCCTGATTTTTCTATATACAATTCTCTACGTACATACATGCACGCCTCCCGTAAATAAATAACTGCTAAGAGTACTAGTTCTTCTCCTCCGAATGAGTGTACATCCCTAATAACTTCTCCTTAACAACATTCAAACCTTATGTTGGTAGGGATAGTAATCTACTACTATCTCTATAGTAATAGTAGTGTAATATGGAAAAGAACAAAATATCCGGGTCTGTATATAGAAAAAAGCACGGAACCAACAAGTACCCTTTCCCCAATAGATTTCTCGTATAAAAGCATTTTCGATTACATCACGCCATAGAAATCGAACTTTCCGAGGAGTTTCTCTTGTTGTGTTGAAACTCTCGCTTTTTCGACTCTAGAGAAAGAATAAATGATCCTCTTCCATTCTATTTCCTTGGAACATTCACTTTTCCCATGTATATTTATATAATATGCTTGAGAGAGAGAGAGAGAGCGAGAGAGAGAGAGAGAGAGAGAGAGAGAGAGCGAGAGAGAGAGAGAGAGAGCGAGAGAGAGCGAGAGAGAGAGAGAGAGAGAAGGGCAATGGATATGCCATAGGGAAATAATTCACACTAACGGTAAAACTTGCCTCTATACTAAAAGATACATACAACATGATTCTACATGAAGTCCATTTGGTTGGAGGAGGATAAAAAAATTAATGTAAAAACTTTCCTTTTGCATTTGTTTACAACATCACTTTTACAGGAGAATTATTCCAAGACTTTTATTACTACTACTACTGCTACCCCTACCGTATAAAGTAGTTATGTTTCATGTAATTACATAGATACGCATATATTTATCATACACTTTTACGTATCATTACCACGCACGTGTAAGCTTTTCTACAGGAGCTGCTCCCCTCCATTCAGTCTTTTCAGACCTTCATGTATGTATGTACGTGTGAGTGAGTGTACGAGATGGAAAAGTACATTTGAGTTGACAAGAGCAATGGGTTCCGGTAATAACGCTAAATGTTTACGTATATATCCCAATCCCTAGTATGCCAGCTTGTAGTAATCATATTCCCTACTAAAATCTATAAGAATAAACAATATAATTCTCTCTACTTCTCCCCCGTCCAATGAACTATGTATGGTCAAATTGTGTGACTACAACTAAAAAGCATAGCGTAACAAAAATCTCTCACATATGTAATGAACACATATGCAAGAATTTGTAATGGTTTAGCCCATAGGGAAAAATCCCCTTTTTTCTTCCTTCCTTCATATAACTTGTACTTCCGCAGAAAAAAAAATTCCCACTCCTATGAATTCCCCTAAAACAGTTTAATTTCCCAAGCATATTATCCCTTATACATGAAGATTTTTACATGGAAACCCACCACCCATGAATCTCCACATGCGATGAACTATTTTCAATATACTTGTAGAAAAAGCACTGGCTCAGATCCATTTCATCCATTTTACCCATGAAATGATTGTGTACACAGCATGTGCCAATCTACATATGAGATCTGTATGATATATAAGGACATTACGACTACTACTACAATGGCAATGGCTTCCAGAGTGTGTTCCAACTTGGAACGTGGAAATTAATTTGGTTATAGGAAAGAGGGCTCATTGTAAAATCCGCGTGTACGTGTATCCGAGTTTTTTTATTGCCGTCACTCAACTCACTCAAGTTCCTCGTTGACATAACTTGATTATGTCTACATTGTGCTTCCCTATACCTACCTTTTTCTACCTATGATTCTATTTACTTAAATCCAATTGTGTACTTAAATTCTCTACTCATACAGTGATGGAATTTTTTGGTGAAATGTTCCTCCCGTTTTCTCTATGTCCTTTGAATACATAATTTTCCTCTTGATTGTGAAAGAGCTTTAGGGGAGATATGTATAGATATTTATATCGGTATAAAATGTAGCAGAGATGATGATTTTTTTAATAGAATGTTGAAGTGTAGCTTCAAGTATTGCGAATATCGAATGAGCCGTCAATCAAGTGAGGGAAACCACTTGGACCTCTGAGAGCTGTTGGGTTGAAGGAGGAGATGGAGGAGAGGAAATTCTAAGAGGGATGTCAATTTCAAGGAGATTCCTTTGACAGATACATAAGGTAACATGAGCTCCATAAAGAAGAGAAAGTCAGGCTGAGGGAATTGGATAAGGAGCAGCATAAATATGGAGGAGAGAAAAAATTGTGTCCTATAGTAAATTTGATTTTTAAAATGCAAATTGAATTTGTCGGAATTTTCTAGGTTAAACAAACAAGGGAGGATTTTTTTCTCAGAACACAAATTTTAGCTAGTCAAAAGAATTTGGCTGGAGAGATGTGATGGGGCTGGCTATAAGAATGTACAACAGCAGGGAAGGATGGTAGTAAAAGTAAAAGGCATTTACGTACATACCATGTGTTTATAATACACATATAAATATAAAATGAAAGGGAAAAGATGAGCTTACTTTGGGGAAGACTCTTAACATGCTCATTATGATAGATCCACTTTTCGTAGGGAGTGACAATGTCGGAGTCATGTCGATAGGTTGCGGTCATGTTGAACACGTTTTTTTCGATAAAGTTCTGAGTGTTGAGGGGACACTCGAGCATGTACATAACCCAGAGTTGATGGGACTGTCGTCGTACTTTGGGATTCATGAAGACATCTTTAAAGACGACCACATCAGCTTTGTTGAGATGTGCCCGGTTGCCGGTGAGGCGACAGGCATTGACAGGGCATTTCTGCTGGAGAAACACATTCCTACCACTGGTGACATGTGAGCCCCAGCTCATACCCAGGCCATAGTACAATAGAATGGTTTTCATCTTATTCCTGTCATTCGCTCCTACTCTGCTACTATTAAAATTACTGTTCACATTATTACCACTATGTCCACTCAAATCCCCTCGGGATGGGCTCAGCTCATTGTCTACAAGTTCTTTGTAATTCCAACGGTTGTTGAGGTTGTTGTTGTTGTTGTTGTTGTTACTATTGGCGAGTGGGACGAGCCCTGAGGAGAGCCTGTCATCTGCACTGGAATTGGGATTATTATTACTATTGGAACTATCCTCGATGATGTACATGAGCTGCTGGACAATTCGATCACTTGCGGGATCCTCTTCAGGCCATAGTTTACCTTGGTAATTGGTAGGGCTGGTGTAGCTGCTGTAGGAGGAGGGGGGCGAGTGGTCGGGGAATTTCGAGCCTCGGGACATGAACCAAGGCCGTTGATTTTCATAGGAGAGTTGTGGGTGTTGTTGGAGTTGTAATTGTTGTTGTTGCTGTTGCTGTTGTTGTTGTTGTTGTTGTTGCTGTTGTTGATGTAGCTGTTGCTGTTGTAGAAGTTGCTGTTTTTGTTGCTGATAGGATTTGTCAATGGATGCTGCTGACAGGAAATTTATATCCCGACGTGTTGGACTTACATTGGACTTCCCACTAGGGACGACCAGCTCTCGTGGGTTTGTGGGAGCGGAGTCGAGACTCTGCTCATGAGGTGCACCATTGTACTGAGATTGTTGCAAGAGTTTTTTCACATCTTCGTTGAAATTAACTAAGAGAAGAATGGCACAGAGGCTACCACATGTGTAGAATATAACGGTGACTCGAAGTCGTCGAAGTTTTCGACACATCACGGACGAGTTTGTCGATGTATTCCGTAAGCGGGTCATTCCATTACAACCCATTCCATTCGTTCCTGTCTAGTCTTTAGTATGTGTGCGGGGTTGTGCGTGTGTGTGTGTGTGTGTGTGCCACTGGAGAGAAAGCCTTTGTGTCCTTGGCTCTTCCCAACTCTCAATTTTTCTCTTCCTTTTCTTGTACGACGACTACAGTTTTGTTGAACCTTTTCCTTAAACTTTTACATAGTTTCACGTTGGATTTATCCTTTATTTTCTTTCTCTCACTTTTTTCTCCTTTTCTTCCTTTTTTTTCACTCCTCACTTTCCCGCCGTAGTTTAGCCGGACAAAAAAAAATAATGGAATTATGGATGGAATCTAGTAGATTTCAACCAACCGAAGTTGTGATTGGAGGGATGTGAAGGAAAGAATTGTGAGAGTGTTTTGGTTGCGGGACTGCCAGCAGTTAGAAACCTTCCATGATTTTTTTTCTCTTTTCCCGCGACGATCTCTTTCCCCAAGACTTGTTACACTTTCACATCTAATCTACTTATGGAATGGTCTGAAAAATACAAGCAAAAAATAAATGTCACTTTTTTCCACACACATACACACATAGGCATAGAAGAATAATTTTTTTTCCTTCCTCAACCTAATAAGAGTTTATCAGGTTAGCAAAGTCCCAGAGAGGATTATTGATTGTTTTACTTAGGCCTATAGTATTTTCTATGACCACAGACCAATCGCAGAGTCCTATAGGGAATGGCTTTTCATGTCCAATCTTATCATCTAAAGAAATCATGCCGTCTCATTAACAAAGGATCTTCTCCAACTCTCCCAAAAAACTACATTTTATATGTACATAGGTAATTAGGCGGGAGTGAAAGTTGGAAGTATCAGAGTGCCCCAGTCCCCTCCGGGGTCAATTGAGACACTCAAATAATAAATCAGTGGAGTAATTTTAAAGGAATTATTATCATGGTGATGCACACTACAGCTTTGACCTTTGACTTGCCTTTATATTGAAATCCCATAGAATAGCATTTGTTAGCATATAAGGAAGATTGAAACATTAAATTAAGAGTTGTTTTTGTGTGTTTGTACAAGGATCTGGCTCACTTTTCCGGATGGTTCTATTTATTTTGAACATGACTCGTTAATGTAATGAATCCTTGGAAATTATTTCAACAGAAATCCTTCCGGCATCTTTCCTAATAAATGACTCGTTCGTTCCTCTCTCTCCATGTATAAGTATTTATATCTTTCTAGGTTTATGACCACATGATAAATATTTGGGAAAAATAAGTCTTCCATTAAATTATGAAACAAACTTTTGCTCCGAGACTTTCCATTTCTCCGATTTACAGTGTAGTAGTATTCGGGATGTATATTGTTCCGGACGAAATAAACCCAACCATATTTCCCTTCCCATATCACCTTCTATGAATGTACCATTTTGGGGGAAATATTTAACAAGGCAATGAATTATTATATGGTAAGTTCCATTGAAAATACGTCAACATTCTCATATAATAAAAGTCATCATAATAAAATAAGGATAATTTCCAAGAGTATCTCTCACATGTACCTTCATGTGTAGCTCTCAATTGAATTTTTTTCTATGTAGGGGAAAAGTATGGAGAGTTGGATGAGAAATATACATGTGTATAGTAACGTCTAGAGGCTGGTTGATAGACATATCAGGACTCCTCATCTCGAGAAGTCACTACGTCGCAACAATCAATTCGCTTACTTGCGAGGGGTTTCCACTGAGGCTGCCTTACACAGGCTTGTAAGCTACGTGGAAAAAGC